>CABFOV010000151.1:236190-257118 GCA_902141375.1 Timema poppense
ACTTAACTTAACTCGCGTTCCATACAATCCTAACTTAAGGAACAAAATTAAATGCAATTTGGTAATATTTAGTTAAGGCCTTTTTATTTGTTAAAAAAAAAAAATCCAACCCACCAAACTGATATGTTTAGGTATTTACATTAAAAGGCGTCTGATATCTTATATCAGTTGGTAGCACGTCTGTTTAGTAAGCTAAAGGTATCGAGTTTGCCCGGCACGGCCTAAACATGACTATTTGGTGAAATCTAGGTTTCCAATTTCACAATATTCAATTAAAGGCTGAGGTACAGAGTTTTTTTTTGTTTTAGAATGAAGTACATTTTGAAGTCGTCTTCTGATATCAATTGGTTGTAATTTAAATGCCCATGATTAAAAAATAATAATTAAAGGGCAGGAGACTTTTATTTAATTATTTCGACTATGACATCTGTTTTACTAAGATTCAAAATTTTGAATCTTACTATTGGAAGATTCAGATTCGATTATATATATATATATATACATATTAGATTCAGATTAAATTGGCTTAGCCCAAAACTTTAATCTATAATTCGTACTTAGGCCTACTTAGCAAATTAATATGATTAGACAGGGAACTAGTGGCGTGGTAGAATAAATTGAGAAATTATTTCGAATTCCAGGTCGTAAAGGACAAATGAAAAATGAAAAATGTTTGTGACAGTGAATATCTTGTATTAAAAAAAATCAGCTAAGCTCACCTATTAGTATATATTAATCAACCTTTACATTAGAATTAAAAAGTGGTGTGATCCTTATTGAATTTTTCTCCTTTTGAGATTAGTGATATAGGCCTTTATAATATTGTTTGTATAAACAAAAAATCTGTCTAACATGTTAAACAAATTTGAAATATTTTGTTATTGAATTGACTTCGGAAACTTAGTAAAATATTCAATACAGATTCGATTTAAACATTATCATGATGAGCCTAAAATAAATTAGTCGAATCATCTCTAAACCTATTTTTAAAATTAAATATTTTATCCAATTTTTTAAAAAAAATTGGATTTGATGAAATTTGATTTTATAAAATAAGCTTAGCATGAGATTCGATTAGGTTTTGAATCGAAAATATTTATAGGCATGATGTTTAATTCTGATTCGACTCGAGTAAGTTAGCAAAGATTCTGAATCAATTCAAAATTGAAAATGATGGATTCACACAGGTTTACGTGTTACAGTTCAGGGTAGATGAAGTGTAGGGTTAGAGATAATCTGTTAAAATCATATGCGTTTTAAAATATATTGTGGGAATTCAGCCCAATTTTATTACAAGGAACCATCTGGAAGGCCTTTTTTCATACCAATATCGTATATATATATATATATATATATATTAACACATTACTACCCGTTCAGGTTATACGCTTATATACTAACTATGTAAATGGATTTAAAGATTAGGGGGTTATACTTGTGTGAAATGTACCCACATTTGTGGAAAAACATTCAATAAAAACCACCCTTAGTACACCCGACCATGATTCGAACCTCTATCTCCCCATCATCGGTAGTCGAGACTACTGCGAGAGTAGCGCCTTAGACCCTGTGGCCACTGAAGTGGATTGCATCAATTTATTAAATACGAGATTTGCACAGCCCAATTTTATTATAAAGAACCATCTGAAAATACTTTTTAAATAGTACGATTGATTATATTAGGATTCTGGTAGGAAAAACAGACTTTCCGATAATTCTTGGTTAGAAACTTGGGCTATACAAATCTCGTATTTGATAATTATTTTGATTGTTATCGGTTTAAAATAAATAAAAATAAGACCTTTTTTTAAATTTTATATATCACTAAGCACAGCTGGCCATGCAAGAAAATTTTACGAGCAGGCATGTTTCAAGGAAATGTGAGTTAATAGAGAAGTTATAATTTTGAAAAACTCGTTATATAGTTAAAGTATCTCTCTTCTTTTTTGTTAAGTTCATAATGTATTAGCTTCCCCTCTTTAGTGAAGTAAAACTTTTAGAAAGAATGAACACAAGAAGAAGAAGAATAGGATTGAGGTATATACGAGTTTTAGAAATCGATGAGTATCGCTACATAGCATTCACAATAACACGACTACAGCAACAACTCAACAAGTTTATGAAAGTTGGGCGGAGATTGAAAGGAGAAAGCCGTTGTCTCTCACAGGCGGAAAAGAACGACATTTCAAGTTGTATGACTTAGTTTTTAATGTCCGGTTCTTAAGAAATATATAATTATAATAAAACTGTTTTGTAGTTGGTTTATCCATTTCAATAAATTATCATTAAGTTGATTATTAAGTGTTCACAATGGTTGAACCATGGATCCAGACAAAACTAGTTTGATTCTGGATGGCCTTGGTGAATATTTTTACTACTTGCAAAATATGCCCACGTGTTGAGAAAGTATAGCAGTATGATGACAACTATCTGAATCCTAAATATCCAAATTTCCAACTAACCGAATCACCGCAACAAAGACGTCTCCCTCTCCACTTGCTAAGTCAATCCACGAACTCATTATTCTGATACATTCCTATACAATTAATAATTAGGCCTACATGTATCAATTATTGATGTTTAATCTGTTTAAAAACTACTTAGTTACAATAATAATAATCATAATTATTATTATTACTACTAAAGTACATTCATATACAATTTTTGTTGTCGTTTCCTTAATCCAAACAAGCGAATTTCTGATTATTTGAGCCCTCTTTGTCTCAAAATTATTCCAGCAATACGAGTTAGAGGCCCTGCTGTATTTTCATGAAAATAATAATGTACTATCAAATAATTTAAAAAAATTCAAACATAAAATAAAGGGATAAAAAAAGTTAATTTTATGATAATTATATCAATCATAATTTGTTAAATTTTTTATTAGGGCTAATACCATCTAAACTAACTTGTTATATTAGAACAAGACCTACACGCTAACTTAATTCTATAATAGACACACCAACAGTATCTTGGTCGTCGATTCATAAGCGTGAATGAGGAAACATTGATATTATTTATGATGAGATTTTCACACTTGATAATAATAGAAAACTTGGAACCCTTAGCTCAGCGTCAAACGCACTACTAAATGAGTTGGGGGCTTGATAGAGAGTGAAATCATGTTTTTTCTACATTAGAAATCTTCCAATATTACTTCATTCAAAATTCACAAAATAGTATGTTTCTCCCAATGGCACAACTCATGTGGAGACACATATACCGGATATCCAGAGAAGAGACCCTTTGAGAAAATACAGCAAAAGAGTTGGGTTTTATCCACTTATTTACGAATACGAATCTCTATCTAACCTGTAAATCCTGAATTCAAATTCTATTCTTAGAAAATTGTGAACGTTAGAGGAAATATAAAATATATATAGTAGAATTATTTTTTTATCTTTTTCATTTAGCACCGCGTCTTACTACCCGCTCGGTGTATACCTTTAAGTACTAATTACGCTAATGAATTAGGAAGGTTGAATTTAAATGAAGTGAACCCACATTTGGGTGGAGGGAGAGTGGAAACAATTTTTAAAAAACACTTCAAGCTCACCCGATCGTTTTTTTAGTCTCGATCTCTCCGTCCTCGGCAGTCTAACTCACAAACCTTGCGCGTTAGCCAACTACGTAACCGAAGCGAGCTAGTAACAAAAGTTATAATATTTTGCTATAATGCATTTATACATTCAATTCAGTGTTAACAGTATGGGGTCTGGTTGTTAAAATTTTCCTAAAATTATGATTGGGATGAGCCACCAGTGAGCAGTATTACCTCTCTAAAGCAAGCTAAAGAAATAGTGAGTGCAAGGGTTCAAGGATTTAGAGATTTAAGGGGTCAAAATTCAGGTGTTCGATAAATAGAAGATTCCAGGTTTCAAGGTTTCAAGTATTCAAGGTTTCAAGTATCCAAGGTTTCAAGTATCCAAGGTTTCAAGTATTCAAGGTTTCAAGGGTTCAAGTATTCAAGGGTTCAAGTATTCAAGGGTTCAAGTATTCAAGGGTTCAAGTACTCAAGGTTTCAAGTATTCAAGGTTTCAAGTATTCAAGGGTTCAAGTATCCAAGGGTTAAAGTATCCAAGGTTTCAAGTATTCAAGGTTTCAAGTATTCAAGGTTTCAAGTATTCAAGGTTTCAAGTATTCAAGGTTTCAAGTATTCAAGGGTTCAAGTATTCAAGGGTTCAAGTATTCAAGGGTTCAAGTATTCAAGGGTTCAAGTATTCAAGGGTTCAAGAAGTCAAGGGTTAAAGGATTAGAGAATTCAAGGGGTTTAATATTCAAAGTTTCCATCCATAAGATAGGTGTCTATTAGCCACAATATCGGAACCTCACTATATATACTCTAGAGCCGAGCCGTCAATAATTGACATCATATTATGTCAAAAGCAGGAGAGGAGTGGAGCTTGAGCGGCGAGGATTCTGCTTCGGGAAGTAGAGAGGCGTTCCAGCTGATTACTGGCGTAAAATAATGTTTTATCTGTAAATTAGACTTGGTTGTCTTTAAATTTGAATGCATAAAGTTTGTCTTTTCAATTTATAGTAACAGTAATTTTAATTAAGTTAATGATAGTCACAAAATATAGCTGACCCTGTAAATCATAGTGAAAGACAGACGCTAATAAGCGCTCTCCTTTTTACCTCCCCCCCAAAACACCCCTCTTTTTTTTTCTTAGCGCATGGCGTTACTGATTGGGAGAGACATGACATCCAGGTTAGGTCGTATTATTTGTAGACTATTCGCCGCTCTGTCGGCACAGAGCAATGCCCAGGGTACACCTATGGAGGGTGTCTACACGTACCTGCAATGAGAGGATGTGATGATATGGAATATAGAGGTGTGAGCCAGAGGAAGTATTAAACATAATTTAAGTCTAATTTACTAACTCCTGGTGACCGTTTGGATAATTCCTCTTAAGAGAAAAATACCCAAGGTACCAGTCGGGAATCTATTCCGGGACCCTTAGATTTGTAGCCAAGTGCACTGACCACTACACCATGAGAACGGATACAACACCACTAATAAAGAACTCTGGCACATCTAAATTTGGGACCACCCACCTGGTAGAAAGTATCGACTGTATAACATAATCATGGCTTTGGCGTGTGAATAAATTGGATTAGATTGTATAGTATCGATATATGAAATTACATGACGTTCTTTCCAACAGTATTAACAGTATTAGCTCAAATTCAATTTTAAACTTATCACGCTTGTATGCTTACACCGACAATAAATGGAATACATAATATATAAAAAAACATTAAGTAAAATAAAAGTCGAAAAGATTTAAAGTGAAAATTTCCCCTCAGTTTGGGGATATTACATTTCGCGTATTTGTTTTCGTACCACCTAAAAGGTATTAATGGGGTCGTTAGGTTTTGTTTTAACAATGGAATTGACGTATATATGGCATATATTACATGGAAAAGATTTACAACAGATTAAAAAAAAAAAATAATGCTCCACATCATTCGACCAGATTGTCTCATTTTAGATGGAGTTATATATAGTCATAAATTTAGAAGGTAAGTTTTGGCAGACGAGACTTTTATAAGAGAAGTCAACTTTAAATTTAGTTTTCATTCATCATTTTGATCAGTAAACTACACATAAATGAGTTTATTTTACCCCCACCCAAAATCGTACATTGTTATTTGTTATACCACAAAATTTCCAAATGTACATTTTTATCAAATTGTTGGAGCTATTTTCGAACTATTTAGTTTTATCAAAAATTTTCCAACAGTTAGCTACGCTTCATCAAATTGTTGCCCAAATACCAGCTATACAGTGCTATTTGTAATGTAAATCAAATTCTTTATATGCATTTTAAACAAAATCCCTAAAGCCATCTTCGAAAACTTTGTAAGTCAAAAGATTACTCCTTTGTAAACTACACTTAATTGAAGGGCTATTATAAAAAAATCGTTTTGTGGTATAGCACTATAAAATACAAATATCAAATATGAACAAAATCCATAAAACTGTTTTGGATGCATGACCAGGGATAGGTCGACAGGCAGACAGACAGACTTACTTTCTTTAATGATCTGTAGTTAATATATCAATACACTAAATTGTCATATCAAAACATATATCATGATATACAATACAATCAGTAATTGAGTTGAATACAAATTATCTACATAATGCACGTAAAAAAACATTTATTCAAAAATTAACAATCAAAATTGTTCAAACTACTTTGCACAAAAAAGTTTCTGTATGTCCAGAAAGAAATATATTCAGTCAAATTTTCCTTATTTTTATATTTAACAAATTCAGATTTTAATCGGTATTTCAACTTTACACAGGGAGTGACCTGGCGGTCTAGGGGTAAGGTGTCAGACTTCTATGCTGGCGGCCGGGGTTCAATCCTCGGTCCCGGCAAAGATTTATCTGATTACCAAACCCTTCCTTCACCTCTGACAAGGCATCTTGTGAATGTGAGGAATGCCAGGTCTCCACCGTGGTTCGGATTCCACGTTAAACTGTAGGTCCTCCATTTCATCTCACAATCACCCTACCATTGCACATTAGCGTAAGTGCGTATAACCCGAACGGGTAGTAAGACGCGGTGCTAATAATAATAATAATAACTTTACACAGAAGAAATTATGGTAATCTGGTACTTGCTGCTCCATCTTTAAAAAGTCCTGTATATTATTGATTTTGCCAATGTAATGAGAAAGTTTACCAACTGTCCTGCAATATCGGATTTGCTTGCTTGATAACCATGAATTAAAATGCCCCATTTACAAAAGTTCTGTTCAGAAATCTTCTTACTCAACTCATGACGAACAACCAAACAGTTTCAGCACGAGAACATTGTAAAACCATGTGCATAGTAGTACCAGGAACATTACACTACGGGTACAGGCTACTGTGGTATCTTTTCCATGTGAACAATCGAACAGGTATAACCAGGCGGTCGTGAAGAAATCTCCAGGAAATGTCTGCATCACAGCTATCAGTGGGGTACTGGTACAATATTCTCCATGGAAACACTTTATCACTCCAATTAGACGTGCCAATAAACTTGCTGGTACATTCCACATATACTTTCTTACGTTTTTTAGGGTATTCAACATATTTCCCAAGAAGACCACTTAAGTAGGAAAACTTAATAACATTTGTATTAACCTGGAATTGGTGCGAACAGAACTTTTCGAATACCAAACATTTGCCAGGCCCTGTGAACTGAGCTATAAAATCTCCACAGAGCCCCAAGTAAAATAATATTTAAACCTTCAAGGTGAAGTTTGTAAGATAACAAGTTCCTGTTTTGCATCAGCCTTTTTTTCTAGATATCTGAGTCGAAGACACATGAGTCACCAAATCCTATATAAGCAAACACGTAATGTGACTTTAATCAATGATTACCATTCCAAAACATATTAACATAATCTCACAAATGAATTTCGCTTGTTGTTGGAGTACTGTAAGCAAATGTGCCAACTTAGATCAAGATAGCCGATTTATTAATAATCTTCCGCTTCTATACGATGTCGTGTACAGCCATCAAGTCGACTTCATCTACCCATGACGAACTTTATTTTCAGCCTCAACCCAGTTTTGGTTAACCTAATGTTCCGTGTTCCCAATATAAATACCAATATATTTATGTCCATCAGAAGACCACTGGTAGTTAATGGGTTCATCCGTTATTTTTCTCCAATTTCCAACCCAGAGAGCTTTAGTCTTACCCACATTCAATTCTGCTCCAGACTTACAACTATATCTCATAAATGCTGTCAAAAGTCCCTTGAACCCCTCATCATGGGTAATGAAAAGTGTCACATCATCTGCATAAGCAGAGACAACTAACGCTTCACTAAACGATAGTAATCAAAAACAATAATTTAATAAAGTCTGTCTGCACATATATAAGAAAGTTCTATACAAATAGTGAACAATGGGCCAGATAATGGGTCTCCTTGCCGTACTCCACGTAACATTGGAATGGGTGCCGTTAATACATCTCCAATTCGTAACAAACATTGTGATCTTAGATATAAGGTACGAACATATGATATATGTTTTGTTCCAAACCCGAATTTGGATAGCGTAGAAAACATGTAGGTGTGTTCAATAAAGTCATAAGCACTTTTATGATTCAGGGAAAGTACAATGAGGGGGATATTTTTGGTATTGGTACTGTGAATAACATCTCGTATAAGATGCAAATTTCATATGTGAACCGTTGTGGGATGTAAAACGTCAGGGAATAATAAATCACATTAGGGAGAACAGTTTGCATCCTAGAAGCTATGGCGCGAGACAATAATTTATAGTCATCAAACTCATCATTAAGTAAATAAATTGGTCTACAATTCTGTATCAAAGTCCTATCCCCATCCTTGAGAAGTAAAATAAGAACCGATTTATTCATTTACGATCAGAGCTTACCAGATTCCAAAGCAACATGAACCATCTTAAAAAACATCGGTGCGATTTCCTTCCAAAAACATTGGTAGAACTCACATAGTAGACCATCATATTCGGAAACTTTATTTTTATTGAGTGAACGAACTGCTTCCGTAAACTCCTCTAAAGAAATATCAGAGTCACACACATCCTTTCGACCTTTGGATAGCTAGGGAAGACCATTACACAGTTCAGGCACCTCAACAATTTTTACTAAACACGAAGAAAGATGTTTCTTAAACTGTTTACATGTATAATTACGAGTTTCATTTGGATAACACGTGATTTGTCCGTTTATATTCAGAGATGCTAAAGAGAAGTGAGCAGGACGTTGTGTAGACGGTGTAAGAAACTCGGAGGCCTGTGTATCCATATATCGAGAACGCTCAACAGATTGAATGTAAATGGCCTTACGACTGTACAGTTTTCTAATATCTACTTCACAAGACAAAGAAAGTCATTTTCATCAGCCGTCAAAATACCCTTGGATTGAATTTGTTGAGCCATAACTTCCAATTCACTAATTTCAGCATAAACAATTTTGAACTTGTCCACAGAGAATTGCATAGAAACTTCATGTACTTCTGACTTAATGATAATTAATTTGTAATGTTCATCCACTAACAATTGTGTATTGAGCTTCCAGTCTACGCTTTTTTGCATTTAATTGAAGCAAACAAATACACCCAGAGTAGTCAGAAAAGGATGGAACTATTTTTGGTTGTATAGAAAAAGAATTCGAGCTAGGGTTTACATAAATGCGATCTAACTGTGAGCGAGGCACATTTTTATGAACACTCGTATTATGTGAAACCTCTTTTATCAGGATGGGCGTTTTTCTTTATATAAAACAATTTATTAAGTGAAAATAGGCGTTGAATGGCCTGGCTAAACGCTAGTCTGGTCTCATTATAATTAATCCTGTCTTCTGGTAGAAGCGTTACGTTCCAATCACCGGCCAGAAACACATTCTTCAAGACTCCAAGGCACTGTAGGTATCGTGTCAAAACCTCGACCACAAAGATGGCACGAGTATTATCTTGAGGCATATATACATTAACAAAATGATCAATTTTACCAAAAATTCTTAATAATACAACATGTGCATATCCTGGTTCCAATACAGTGTGCCTCATAACCTCATGGTCTATAGATGATATAATTGCAATTAATACCCCAGAGCTAGCTTGAATTGACGGGGTGATAAAAAAAATGTAAAATCTGCCAAGGCATATGACGTAGATGGTGAGCTCAAGTTAGTTTCCTAAAGACACAAAATATCTGCTCTTACCCGTTTTGAACATAGAAAGCATTTACTGTTTGCCATCACAGTTTAGACCGCGTGCATTAAGAGTTAGAGCACAAATCATCAAAAATAAAGAAAGGTAGAAACACATTGTGCTTTTATATCAATCAATCATTAAATAATATTTGAACTTAATAATCTGCTTCTTGCAGGGACTTAATCAAACGCAACAATCGGCGTCTTAAATTGTGACTTCGGACAAATGATAATGAATCCTGCAACATTTCCGCTAGGTCCTTATAGTTGGTTGTAAACTCACACACCACTGCAGCTGCGTTTTTAAAATCCCTAGATTTTTTCAAAAAACTTGAAAACGTTTCTTTATTCAAAGGTTTTTGTTTGTCTTTAAAATTAAATCTCCGGATTTATTCATCAATACTCGAAACATCTCTGACTTTTAATTTTTATGCCTGTGAACTCAAAGAAAATTTTGACACAACTGACCAATCAGAGTCATCATTATGTTCTAGCGCTTGACGTTTTACATCTTCCTCATCCGATGACTACTCAAAAGCATTAATTGACCTTTTCCGACCAATAGAGCTGATAGCACTAGGTGATATTAAAAACTCCTTAGTAATACTATCCTCCATGTGAGATTCACTTAATTTATCGGGTGATTTTTGACCACATTGTAGTACACTATCAGTTTCCACACTTCCAAAGACTAGAGAACTGTCTGGTAACTCACCTTTCTGTTGTTGTTGTTGCTCTTGTTGTTGTCGTCGTCGCTCTTGTTGTTGTTGTATCTCTGAAAATGACTGAGGACGATGCTTAGGAACAGTAAGTATACTAAAAGTGGGTACATAATCAACAGATGGTAGATTATCTGATTTAACGGGGTCAGCGCTGCCCCTGGCCTCAGTCAACCACATCATTTTGCTAGTGCCAGCGACAACATCACTAAAAGTAAGTGTTTCGGCGGGGCTCACATGACCGCTCAGTGTACAGTTCCTTGCCATGTGTCCGGAAAGCGAGCATCGAGAACACTTAGCATCATCAGGGGACGAATATACTCGCCAAGGCATATTATCTGTTGTTAAATTAATAAACAAAGGAAGTGAGTCTCAGCTGTTAGGGATGATATAAAAAATACATCTAAACAAGTAGACATGAGAGAATTGTGGTAATCTAGACCTTATTTTAATTTCCCTCATCTGACTCGTAATTTTCCCATATTTAGACAAGTTCGTTAACAACAGATCATTTGTAGTATCTGCTATGACATTGGAAAGTACAACTTTATTGGACAACATAGCAAATCTTTGAATTGGAACAAAAATATTGTCTATGGACACACACCAATATTCTAACATTTTATTAACACAATCTTCATCCACCACTTATGTTGGACGCATAACGAACATTACGCGGTCCCACAACATCACCCACAATAACCAAATAATCATCTAACACTTTACATGGAACGATGGTGTCCAAAACAATTGTCAATTTGCGTTCCGGCCTGTTCGACGTCATTCCGTGTCATCCAGGATCCGAACCCGGCACACTTGAGTGGCCTCCACTCATATGGAGAAAAGCACAACACAACACATCAAATACACTATTAATAAGAAAAACTCTAAATCTCCTCGAGTTTATTTAAACACAAAGTTCACAGTATAGCACACAACTTTACGGAGCAACGATCCACACACGTCCACTTGCTACGAGAGCAGCAGACAGACAGTCAGACAGACAGGATTGCAAAATACAATTTTTTTGTTTAGAGTTCATATAAAACGTAAAGATTTGTCATAGCCTTGAGATAAATTTTTTCACGATCACAACACTTTCTCTTGATCTGAAAAAGTAAAGAGTGAACGTTCTGGTATTAGTTTTATGTTACAGGACTGAAAACTTGTAATGATGGCTAGACTTAAGAAATTTCTAAATTGGAAAAGTGAAAAAAACTATACATAGGCTAGTGAAACCCATGAATTAGTTTATTTGCTACTTCCTTGAAGTAGTTTCGATAGTTATGGCCTTGAAGTAGTTCCCCTAGCTACTACATTGAAGTAATTCCCCTAGCTACTACAATAAAGTAGTTCCCCTAGCTACTACATTGAAGTCACTCCATTAACTACAACTTTTTTTTTATCACCGCGTCTCACTACCTGCTCAGGTTGTAAGCATATATATATACCAATTACGCTAGTGACTTAGGGAGGAGGAAAGTTAAATTTAGGGGACGTGTATTGGCATTTGCCTGTAGGGATAAAAGAAAACCATTTTGAAAAACCACCCTCAGTATAACCGACAGGGATTAAAACTCCAATCGGCAATCTAGTCTAACATGAGAGTAGCGCCTTGAGATATGCGACCACCGAAGAAGGTTGCTCGATACTGTCTTAAAATAGTTTGGGTAGCTACCACAAAGAACTACGGCACACCTAGCAACAATTATATGTTTATTTTACCAATAAATATTGTAAATATTAAATAAGGTAATGAATGCAAACCGTGGTGATGTCACCCTTCTTGTTGCCCCCAGACGAAATTATTATTATTATTATTATTAGCGCGTCTTAATACCCGACCGGCTTATACGCACTTACGCTAATGTGTAATGGTAGGTTGTTTGTGAGATGAAATGGAGGACCTACAGTTTAACTTGGGATCCGAACCACGGTGGAGGCCTGGCATTCCCCACATTCACCAGTTGTGATTAATACACGTCTTGTCAGAGGTGAAGGAAGGGTTTAGCAATCAGATAAATCTGTGCCGGGACCGAGGATTGAACCCTGGACCCTCAGCACAGAAGTTTGACACCTTACCTCTACACCGCAGAATAAATTATTTTACTCATTATAATGGAATTCATTAAAATGATTTACATTATTTCATTCTTTCTAACAAACACATTAAAAATACCTTCTCGTACATAAATAGTAGTTAGCCCATCATTCTTTTTAACCAACTTTGTATAATAAAACACTGTTGACGTATTTATTTTCTTTCTAAAGAGCTAAGAAGAGCTAGGGACGTGACAAGGAATAACTTCTGGGAACGCTTTAAATCCTCTTTTAGAAATTAAATCCGTGTAATACGCCATTGAAGCCACAAGGAATATTAATACAAGTATTTTTCTTATAATCCTGTTGGCGGGTATTTCAGACACATAAAAAGGACAGCTGCTACCATCCTTATCTGTTTCCAACTCTCAAATATAGGTTTGTGTAATAATCTTCAACGAGGTTTTTCATTTTTTAATATATATTACTATTTTATCAGGATACACCAATATTAACAGTTAAATACCAGACTGAGGTTGGTTGCATTGAAAGCGAGTGTCATGTTCTCGATTTTTTTTTTCCATTCTAAGGTTGGCATCTCACGTGGCATTCAAGTGATATTATAAATGCCAAGCGACAAGTTCTTAATTTCCAGCGGTAAAAAGAGGAAGGATTACACTTTTCCAGTTCAAAAAACCTTGGAGTTCACTGTTAGGGGTTACACAACTTTTCCCCCTCAGATACCTTCAGAGGATTTTACTGTTGAGATGGAACATAAGTCTCGAATATAGCATGCTCAACTTTAAGGTGGGAAGAAAACGGACGCGAGTAAAGGCCAACATTTTTGCAGTTTTTATGGCAACACATTTTTTTGCCCAAAATAAATAAACTATTCTTTCAGCACAAACATAGTTTAATATTCTTCAGATGTGATATCAACAATTCCTAAATAACTGTAATGAGCTTGGTGGCATTATCTCACAAGCTTTTTAAATTGATAGAAAAAATCTATCATTAAATTCCAAAACATCCTTGACCAATACTAAACAACTGTTAAGAACTGTGAAGAAAATTAAACCTTGTGTTTGTACTGGAGCAATATTTTACATATTTTGGCTAAAAAAAGGTTTTGACATAAAAACTGTCAAAACACTAACTTTTTCTCATGACTACTTCCATCCCACCTTAAGAGATGTCATTTCAGGGGTATAGAAAATAAATTTGCGTACTTGTTAGATACTCAAGATTAAACAGCTTTATACAAAGTCAGATTCTGATATGAAGACTTTTTTTTGACACCTTTCATATATTCATGGGTACTATCCTAGGCTATGTTAGAAAACATGTCATATACATATATATGAGTGGAAGTTTATAATAAATCAAATAACAATAGTTCATATATAGTTTTCGTAATGTAATGAGACATGTTGACGTAGCTCAAGATACTATTCTGGTTTTACACTAATAACTGTCATCTCTTTATTATATAAAGAAAAGTTTTGGTACAGTTCTACGGTAGCTTATAACTAGAAAACCACTAAACAGATAATTTTTAATGAGCAATTTTTTATATTATGTAGACTTTGTCTAGAAATGTTATAATTTTTCAATAGCAGTATTTTCATAAACATTAATAAATCATTCTCTTCAGGGGATAGTTTTATCTATGAGTGATTTAAGCTCTTGTTGTATTACCATAGGAAGGGCCTTATCTTTCAGTTTAAAAATCCTTAATAGATTCAAATGCGAAGTCATGGACTTTACAAAGTTAATTTTTTAAGCATATGGTTTTGATTTCACTCCGCAAGGTAAACCTAATGATATCCTTCCAATGTTGGTTACTTACATTTGCCTATATTAAGCCGCACGGCTAGCAAACTATAGTACGTATCTTCTTCTACGAATCCTATGTTTGAGAACTAAAATATCCTAAAGAAATTATATATAATATATTTAAAGAGAATTTACAAGAATAATTCGCACGTAGAGAATATCTATAAGACAACTGATTTTTTCCCCAAGCTACTCGAGAACTAACCCTGGCCTATAAGAGTCAGAATAAGATATAACCTATCATCTTGGGGGCAAAAATATTGCAATTTAATACTTTATTGAAAGCTTAACGCAAATTCATATGTATTTAATATAAGGCCTTCATCATTCTTCTTGATTAAGTTGGAATGTGAAATGTATTTGTACTATTGGCATCATAAGACCTCAACTGGGTGGCCAATGGCTTTTATTCTAATGATAGCTCTTAGTAGCCAAATATATCTACACGTCCATTACAGACTCTGTATTAAATTATGTGTGAAGAATGACGCTGAGCCCGGAATGGTCCCTTGATAGCTCAGTGGTAGAGTATTGGCGTGCTAAGCCAAAGGTCTCGGCTTCGATTTCCGTGTCCGGGTGTCATTTTTCAATTCATACGAATAAGGCCTTCAGCCAACCAACTCCTGTCGAAGTTATTCTAGACAAAACTTGAATCAACTTGGCGCGCGCCGTGTCAGTCTGTCACCAGCGCCCTTATATGGTAGGCTGACCCGTCATACTTAGTATACTTGGGGATTGCCTAACTGTAGCTCTGACAAGGGATCTCGATTATCAATAAACCCACGGAATATTTGCGAAACACCTTTTTTTAAATCAGGACTTGTGGGCGTGGCTAGCACGTGTAATATTGACTAACCTGCTTCGATGGCCGCGTGGTCTAATGCGCTACTCTCACAGTAGACTAAACTGTCGATGACGTATTGGTCGGGGTTCGAATCTCAGTTGGGTGTACTGAGGATGGTTTTTACAAAATGGTTTTCCAATCTTCTTCTACGGGAATACCGGTACACTTTATATATATAAACTTTATAATCACTAAGACCATTAGCGTAATTAGTACATAAGCATATAGCCCGAACGGGTTGTAAGACGCACTGCTAAAACAACAACATATTGACTGGCAAGGCTTGGACTTGGTTATACCCGACTAAGGTTTTTGCCAAGTGAGAGTAAAATAATATAAAAATAAATCTAGAAATAAAATATACAGTATATCTATTAAATTTGCATGAATGTAAAAAATATACCTAATTTTTTTTAGCTAATGAAAACAATTTCAAATTAAAGAAACATGAAATAATTCTATCTTTATTTGAATTTAAAATTTGAATAGATCTATAGTTAAATTTATTTAAATGGGCATGTTTTTTATCCAAACCATCTTATTACTAAGAGTTTTAGCCAAAAACTATGGGGTATACATTTTTAGACATTAATAAAATGTCATAGTAGGCTTGAATAATCAATTTATTTTTTGACACAAGATTTAAAGTAAAGCAAGTTCTTTAAGCTGATACATAAAAATGCCAGAATAATTTAAAGAAATATGTATATTTTATATTAATTTATAATAAATACTTAACCCAAAGCTTGGCTTGATCTTCAACAGTTCCACCGTCAGCTGTAAAGCCAAGACAGCACTGAATATATGTACCAGGGAAATGAGGAGTGAGGTAGTTCCCAGTTGCTTTCCTCACTGAGCAAGAAGGTATTATTGTACATCAGTTTGTCAAGATCACCCAAATTAACCCACCAACTGACCCTTCAATAGACACCTTCACTCCATTCATCACAAGGACTGACTATGTATTGAATGTTATTACTAGTATCGTTTATACCTCCCTGCCACTTTCATATTTGTCAGAAATAATTTAAAAATAATAACTAACACCATAATTAAAATAATCATTGAATTTAGACGATAGCTAAAGAAAATTTGAAGATAATTTCACATATAACAAATTATATTGTTTTTTAATCTCTAAATTTCTATCTTGGTTTTTTTTACGTCATTGTAAATTTAATTTCCTTAAATAATTAGTTTTTGATATTACTTCTTAAAGAAGGAGATACCGGTTGTACTTTCTGAACTATTATAAAATTGTTGATGGGTTGTTATGAGGAAAAGGGAAGGGGGCTACTTTCGCATCTATACTTTTAATATCCAGACAGAAAAAAAACACTTGTGCTTAAACTCATCATCTCAAACTCTTCGTGCGAACAATATCGGCAAGAAAATAGTTGACAAAATCGACTTAAAAAAAACTTCTCTACTACCCCTAGAGGGTTAGAAGGGTTGAGGGTTAGAAGGAAGTGAAAGAGAAAGGGGAGGAGAAGGTGAGAAGGAATCTGTGTGGAGTCAGCACGTATCCCTAAAGACGTCTGGCGGTGTTTACCGGGGTGTGCAGTTTCCGTTGGCGCGTGGTATAGAGGTGCCTTCCTCTGCTGGATGTTACCGACTGCTGACACCAAGATAGGTTTTTTACACAAGGACCGTTATCTCACTTCTTCCACCTGTGCCATGGTCTGTTCTATCTCTCTTACCCGCACGGGTTCTTCTCTCAACGACTGTTGCTAAGAAATGCTGCGGGCTTATCTCTACTTGGTGGGAGAACCTTCAGGCACGTTCCCTATGGAGTGTGGAGAATATCGGGGGGGAAAAAACACGATAGTTTCTTGAACATCGGTTCTCGGATGAAAAGTAATATAGCCTTGGGTTTAGAAAGTGAAAGTGAAATTTAATGATGATAATATTTGTAATAAATAGCCTCTGACAACTAGAGATTGGCAATCCGACACCTCAGCTCTATTGATAGCCTGCCTGACTACTATGCAAAGAATCCCGGGTTCGATTACAAGCATGGCCGAAAAAGTTTTCATTGGTGAAATGTAGGTTTAGCCTTTCCCATTGATAAATTCGTGGCTGAGAACTGGATGTTGTTCCTGTTCTAGTTTTAAGTTATATTATAAAGCAGATGAAGCTACGACCGGTTTAGCAAACTGTGTGTGAAGAATATATGGCTTGAATTAAACATTGATCCAAGCCACAAACTTAAAACAGTCATGGATGCACAGTAAAACTAGAGCTTGTACAGGGTAATTAATGATTTTATAATATTTGTCAGGAAAACAGGCATTTTCAACTCTTAACGACATTTTTTTAGCGTATGCCATACTTAGCTGTGATAAATGCAGTACCTAGTTCAGTCATCGTTTATATCAATTTTTAGTCGCTTTGTGGGAGAAGACCTTTACCCAGGGTATATACCTTGGAGGTTGTCTACACGTCATAACTGCGATGAGATGGTGTGATGATAGTGATAACGGAGATGTTGAGTCGGTGGGAATCAAACCTTTCTTAAGCCTAATTAACCAGACCATGGTCACCATGGGAACAATTCCTCTTTCGGGAGAAATACCTATAGTACAGCCGGGAATAGAACCTAGGACCTATAGATGATTAGCCATGTCCGCTGACTAAATGACTAAAATGCCATTTATTTTGGCTTTAATTTGATTATAAGCTTCTAGAAAAAGCCAAAAATAATCTTACCTTAAAAAGGGCGAATCATATTCAGAATCGAAAAAAATAAGCTTTTATAAAGATTGAAATAAAGTACTGTATCAAATTAAATTGCGAGTATTCATTCCCAATTAATGTTCTGCTAATGTTACTTTGACAGATGGCGTCAACTTGGTTCAATATAAAATAATTATGGTGGCTATTTTCTAATGTTTGCTATTATACATCTTTTAAATATATTTTTTTTAAATATTTCAATAGTGATTCGACTACAGAGCTGTTTATAAGTACCTTAATTTTTATAAGCACAAATAATTGAGAACTGCAATTAATAAGACAAATTTTACGTGACTTGAATAGAAAATTAAATAAAAAAAGTGGCAAGTATTAGAATCCCTGCAAAGCCTTAATGTGTGCGGGCGTATCTTCAATCCCAGGGGTTTTAATTTAGTTTTGGATTTGTATTTTATCTCAGACAATACAATAAATCCCCTGGTGCCAGAATTAAGTATTTAGGGATTTTTTCTGTTTACGTGAATTTAGCTGGAAGGATACATAATATAAATTTGTACTAGATAAAGATCGGAATTATGCACCAATGGTTTAACACACTGTTTCCATACTGACTGAGTATACGGTTTCCACCATTTAATATTTTACGAATATATAATTTATAATCATTTGAGTATTTCTAAATTAGACCCTGATTTTGGTAGGATTGAAGAATTTGGTGGTTAGTAAAGTCACGTGAAACATTTTAATATTTCCATACATCCAGTCATGATACGTGCAGCTGTAACTTTATATATACATATATTATCAACACATATAAAATAACACAACTAATATAGCAAAAGGTTATCAATGTTGGCTTGAAGAAATGTGTTTGAATTTTTTATATTATTTTTCTTAGCTCTGCTTCCTACTACTCATTTGGGTTATACGCTATCTACTAATTACACTAGGGTTTTCATGAATTAAGAAGATTATATTTATAGTAAGTGTGCCTGCATTTGCGTGGAGTAAGAGTGGAATAAAATGTAGTAAAAATAACCTTCAATACACCCGACCAAGATTCTAACATCGATCTCCCCGCCATCAGAAGTCTAGCCTAATGCAAAAGTAGCGCGTTAGACCACGCGGCCACTGAAGTGGGTCACACCTCATATTATTACTATAAAACATAGTACTAATAATAAAGTGAAATGCCATAAATGGTGGCCGCAAAAATGTGTTTGTATTTTCTAAAGGTTGGAAATTGAACTGTGGTGATGGATAGTGTTAAGTGATGTGTATAGGTGTTAGTGCTAGTGAGAAATGGGACATGGTAAATGATCTGGGTATCTCAACTGGTAGCCCAGTGGCGAGTTTAGACCAACGTTCAAAGCTTGAATATTTGCCAAATACACACTTTTTAATATATTTCATGTTGAAATCTCCCCTACTTTATTTAAAAATACATTAATTGGGTATTAAAATAAATGGGCATATTTTAAAAAGTGAATGCCAAGTCTCAAAATAAAGTTGTAATGAGTTAAGTATTTAAAAAAATGTGTAAGACTCAATTTGAATAAAGCTATGATAATAACAGTATATTAATATTACCTTTTTATTATGATTACTCTTGCTTTAGTTATGGGTGTTCCTAGCGTGCCCTTTTTACACATACCAATTACATACGCTCACGATTTACAAAACATTTTATAATTATAAACGTCACAGCACCTAGTCCCCCTTCTGATAGTTTATAACTATGAAACGGAAAGTTACAGTTTAACTAATGCTACATCCGTTGACATTGTCGGATATCCAACCTAAGATCACTAGTTCCATAGAAAAGTGGTTTTCAACCTATTTTCGGTTGCATATTCCTTTATTCGTGAGCACTTATCTCAAGCATTACATTGGTTTAGTTTCTATAAATAAACTAAGACCCTTCTCTTTGGTCCAATTTCTCAAAATAATTAATTAACTAACTTAGAACGAAAGTGTTTATTTATTAAAATATTTCTTCACTTCAAGAACAATTAGTTATATACTCTGAATGCCAGGCTAAAAAATCAAGACTCATATATTATCTGATTATAAACTTTTAAAAACTTCACATGCCACTCAAGTAAAAAGTATTAGCAGCTTAGGCATACAAAACTAAAACAAACAAACATGAATTAGAATACAATATGTATAATTACATAAAAATACTCAGCTTGATAGATCCCTGGCATAGTTGTGAAGAATTATTTTGGTTCATATGATGTTGTCTTGAAATAAAAAAACGACCACCACTACTAAATTCTTTTTGCGTTCTCTTAGAATAAATGTCAAGTATCCTTGAGGGTATGCGTGGCACAGGTTGAAAACCCCTTCCCTAGACAGACGTGCTACCGTCTGACCTAAGACGTTGGGCACCAAGATCCCGTACATGTTCATGCCAGCCAGCTATGATCAGAATGCACACACGTTTTATTACAATTGTATTTTATTTTATAAAGATAGTATTATTATTATTATTATTATCCTTTATGACACCATCATCTTGTAAATGTCTCTCCGTTATATTTTAGTCCCTTCTTTTCTTTGTCTTATTTTTTTTACCACGCCGTTTTAAACTCAAGGTGGAGCTTAAAAGCTTTCAAGTAACAATGAAATATAAGCTCTTTTATGGGAGTACCCCGAAATAAGATGGAGTACAAACCTTTTCTGGAGGAAATTATTTTACTAAAACAAAATTCGTTTTTTTTAAACATTGAATAAATAGAATTGTTTCGCTTATTCCCGACGTATAAAACAGAAAAGTAAATGATACGACACAATCGTACACACTTTCTCATATTAATGTATTAAAGCTTGAAAAAAAAAAAAATCTGGTTTGAAGTAAACTATCCCAAGTTTTTTTTTTCTTCAGAAAAACCAACCTATAATCTCGTTAATTACAATAAATATTCTTCATATACAAATTTTAACTAAAATGTTTAAAGCATTAACTATCAAATTTTCAAAAATCAATTAACTGTAATCTTCCCTCAATTTAATTGTGTTTGATAATTAATATATATTCTTGTTTATCATGATTCCCCCCCCCCCCCCCGTAACCATTTTT
>CABFOV010000151.1:257259-275190 GCA_902141375.1 Timema poppense
CCCCCCAGATAACCATTTTGAACCCAATCCTAAAATTCATTTCGAAATATTTCAAATTTTCTAAAGTTTGTTGTAAGTAAATTAACTTTAAATAATTTATTTTAGAAAAATTATTACGTAAGATGATCTCCAAATAACAATTTCAAACTAAGTCTTTGAGATATTTATATATAATTATTTTAAACAATTCGATTATAGTAGCCAAAAGTCATTTGTCAACTAAAACATTCACTAAATATACATTTAAAAAAAAATTGATTGGAACTAAGCAAAATACTCATCACTAAACTACCCTTAATTTCATGGCGAAGGTAAAAAAAAAAGGTTCTTAGGTATTTTCCTATAAAATCTAGGTATCAAGTTTTAACAAACTTCATCAAAGTGTTTCAAATTCTTGGCCGGATAAAGACAGATAGGCAGAGAGAAATACATAGACAAACATACATGAAGACAGACAGATTTGTAAATGTATGATGACAAGTAAAAACAATTTTAATCTATTTTGGTTTTCAAGGAAGTCTCAACTTATTAAAGTCTTACAAATATATCCGTTTGTTTTATATTATTCATATTATACTAGATATAAGGGAGCTAATATAAAATAGTATAAAAATATGAAATTAAATAACATTATATTAATTTTGATTTTTGTTTTTTAAATGGCAAAACTTAAATTTCATGGCATCTTTCAAGTTTTAAATATTATTGATTTAAAGTATCCGCAACAATATAAAAAAATTACACAATCTCTAACATAATTATGACTAAAGCTGTATTTTGTATCTGTATTTTACAAACTTTAGTAAGTCATATACCCAATTTGGGCCATGACCTAACCAAACTATCCCTTTCAGCTCTTCATAAACATGATCGAGTGATAAGATAAAAAAAAAGCCTTTACACAAGGGTAAAATAATTACAAAAATAAAATGTATATGACATCACACCCAAATCTGTATAAATTTATGTAAAAGACCAAGGCCTATCATCAAAAAGTATTTGATGATTTATAAAACCCAGGGATATGCCTACGTTACGTGCCACCTTAAATCCTCGCGTTTGAAGCTGATGGTATGTGCACCACGGTTGGGGAGACCGTGTTTAGTAACATTACTCTCTTAATGATTTAATTAATTATAAATATATTTTTGTAGCACGAGACTGTTTGACATTCTCTTTGAAAAATAAAAGTAAACTAATAACTGTTGCATATACTTTAAATAAATATAATCACATTTAATGTCTCGCTATGAACGACTTTTGAAATAGATATTAAAAAAACCCATTCTATTCAATTAATTTAATCATGATATTTTATTTTTATACGCAACACCTTTTAGTACAACCAAAAATACTACACATATTTGGCAAGATTTATTTTCTATATTTTTCAAAAACTATTTGTTTACGAATATTAAAAAACAAGTTCAATTTGAAACACAGCAACTATACTGAGTGATAAAAAAAATGGTTTGATTCTATACAACAGACGAGTACTGTCGAGTTACTTGTTTATTGACAGGACTGCAACCACTATGGTTAAATTTAAATTGGAAATTTTAATCAACCAAAAAGGAAATAAATAAGAAAGATTTTAATCACTCATTATACTAAGGAGACACAAGCATTATTCATTTCTGATAGGAAAAACCATTTAGAAAAAACAAACATATTTAATAGAAATTGAAAATTTTTACTATTTAATTTAAGTTATTTGATAAATATTAATAATATTTATCCAAAAGTGACAGCTATATGTCACATGACTTGATGTATTAATACGTAAAAACAGGGTTGGTCACTTTTTTAACTTTCAGATAAGGTTCTTCTTCACCCGCTTCGGTGGCTAGATGGCTTAAGGCATTGGTCAGCAATTTTTTTTTTATATCGTGGGTCTTATTGGTTTAAAAAAAACTGGTGGCACCGATTTTGAAAAAAATAACAAACTAAAAATTTATCATTTAATAATTAATTTTGTATATTTTTATGAGCACAATTAATTATTTGCTAAATATTTTGCGGGTCAGACAAAATCAGCTCGCGGGCAAGATACGGCCAGCGAGCCTAGGTTGCCAACCTCTGGTATGCTTGTTATATGACTGACGGTAAGATTGGAGTTTGAATCCCTGTCAGGTGTACTGAGTGGTAGCTTTCCACTTTCTCTTCATGCAAATACTGGTACATTTATTTTAAATAAAACCTTCTACCCCTAACACATTTTCATCATTAATACATACGCGTAATTAAAAAAGGCCCTTCTTGTGAAAATTGAACGGTGCAAGGGTGGGAGATAATTTTCCATTCAATTAAGACTATTAGACCCCAGAGCAAACAAAGTTTCTATTTGAACTTTGACCCAGTTCACTGTGCCACGAATCTATTATAATTTAGCTAATCACTGTTCCATATTTTGAAGCTATTTTCTCTCACGCAAGGATGGTCTACAGGGACAATATTATTACGTAATGAACGAACAAGATAAGAGAGAGAGAGGATCTGAGTAGACTGATCGAACGCCGTCCGTCCCTCAGAGACCAAAGTGTTCAGTAGAGCCCCAGTGTTTGTCACGAATTAGCCTGGGACCCCTTTAGAGAGACAGGCGAAGCTAGGGTTCGAGTTGATTAGTGACCGAGGCTAGGGGGCCCCCCGACTGACGGCTGTAAATGATGCATGAGGAGCCTCTAGTCTACGACACAGGAAGGGACGCTGCTACTCACTCCGGGTTGAAGAAGAGAAGGGGCTGGTGGAGGTGGTGGTGGGGAGGGGGGGNCTGTAAATGATGCATGAGGAGCCTCTAGTCTACGACACAGGAAGGGACGCTGCTACTCACTCCGGGTTGAAGAAGAGAAGGGGCTGGTGGAGGTGGTGGTGGGGGGGGGGGTGGAAGAGGATGCACTACTGCCATCTATGTACAGCCTAACTTCAACACTAGATGGAGTGGAGAGAGATGATCCCCTTGTGATCGAAGGTTATACGTCATACGAGATGAGGTTAAATAGGGAGACCGGCACTAACTTTATGCTAAATTTTACTTTGGTGCTATAAATAGAACAAGAACTGTCCTGGTGGCTACAATTAGTGCCTAAATTAGTTTCATATTAATTTGGTGTGGCCTATATAATCTCATCTTTGACCCTAATATTCAAGTTCCCTGTTCTGGGGTTGTATATATGGTAGGGGTGTTACTTTATAAATGCGAAACGAAGCTTGAAACATGTGAGGCTAAACCGAAGTCGAAGAAGAAGTTATTAAAATTGTCACATATCACTATCATTTTAATTGTTAATCTATCCATTAAGGGCCGGTCTTATGACTCCCGGGTAAATATTAATTTGCTAGATAGATATTTCTGTCTGGCGGATAAGTTAAAAGTGCGTCTTATGACTGCCAGATAGCATTTATCTGACAGATAAAATCTATTCATCTATCACATTTTTATCGGGACGTTTAAGTACCTGATAAATTTTATCTGGATGTTAAAATGGTTGTTGCCTTAGTGACGCGTTGTTTTTAATGAGGTTTCGCCTATCAGAACCTGTTTTAGCTTAGAATATTGGTTCACGTGTTTAATAAGCATAGGTCCGGGTTCTAGCTATATAAAATTAGAACATTTTATTCATACTTTCATATAAATTGACAAGCTATTTGTAAAGTTATATTTACATAAGAACATACCTAACTATTGCCCACATTTTGGCAGACACCGAAATGATTATTTGCAAGACAACTTGGCTTCTGCGCCCACGTGACGTCATCTGTTTCCTCGTACTCGTTTAGCCGTCACTATTTAGCAAATGTTGAGCGTTCTCACTCCTCGCTAGGTTGTAGCGCTATCAGCAGGGCTTATACGCATGCGCGCACCAGTAAAAACAGTACCAACCTTGCGTGTTCTAAATAAAAATATATTTAACCTACAGATCGCTATCTTGGAGATAAATTCAGTTCATAAGACAAGTAAAACCTTTAAGTGGCTGATAACATTTATCTGGTAGAAAACTTTAACCTCCCAATATAAATATTCATCCGGTAGTCATAAGTGTATCTAGATAAATAGAAAGGTTTAAAGTATGAATAAAAAAGCCCAATATATTATTTTATGCTGACGTATCTGAATGTATACATGCTTATGTTACAGATGTCAGTTTCACTGGTCTTTGGGTCAAGGGATCGTCTCATGAACCAATATATGTGGGTCAGAGTTCAGCCAAGGCCAATTGATTTTTATTGAGTGCCGTAGCACAAATTTCTTCGGAATGGAAGTAAAGCCGTCGGTCCCATGTTTATTGTTGTATGTAAAAGAATCCGGGAAGCAATGTAAAAAAATGGCAGTCCCTTTCACTCTCGCTCATAGAATTTAGTGTGTAAGGCAATGGGGAACCAACACACTTCCTGAACTGTCCCAATTTATGAAATTTCTACCAGGTAGTGCGGGCAAAACTAACCAAGCTGTAAGGCTGAATGCGTGGCCTTGCTCCGAATGGATAGAAATCACATCAAACCAACCTTCAGGTTGTTGACTCAAGAAGAAGGCGTTATATATGTTATTTAATCATTAGTCAGTGTTAAAATACTATTTGGTAGCAATTAGGGTGACCTGGTGGTCTAGGTGTAAGGTGTCAAACCTCTGTGTTGGGGGTCCGGGGTTCAATCCTCGGTCTCGGCACAGATTTATCTGATTGACAAACCCTTCCTTCACCTCTGACAAGGCGTGTATTAATCACAACTTGTGAATGTGTGGATGTCAGGCCTCCACGGTGGTTCGGATCCCAAGTTAAGCTGTAGGTCCTCCATTTAATCTCACAATCACCTTTCCATTATACATTAGCTTAAGTGCGTATAACCCGAACGGGTAGTTAGATGCGGTGCTAATAATAATAATAATAATAATAATAATAATAATAATGGTTGCTGTTCTAAAAATTAACATATGTGATATAGGGCGAGAAATGTATTCTCTATTAATAAAACAATTATTAAAAAAACACCTTTTATTTAGTCACCAAGAATGTTTGAACGAATTTACGGTGTCTTGGAATCTACTCGCATTTGCATGAAAGAAGAGTGGAAAACCATTGAGGAAAAACCACCTTCACTACACCTGACTGAAATTAGAGCCCCGATCTACTCACCATTGTCAGTCTACTATATTGCGAGGGTGATGCCTTAGACCACTCTACCACCGATGTAGGTAGTAGGGAATTTAAAAAAAATTTAATAAAGCCGTATTTGATTTATTTTGGCCCACAATTTATGTCATTTTGTCTTCAAAATTACCAAAATGAGGACGATAATAATTAACCTTCTCTTCCTTATCACATTAACTTCGACGAGCCGGTGAGAGGGTCGCGATCATTGGGTTGTGAAACATCGGTAGAGCCTACCCCTCCCTCAGCGCCGCGAGACACAGACCGCAGAGTAGACACTATAGACAGCGTCCGTGTACGCGGATATGTGTGTGTGTGTGTGTGTTCGCGTTAGTTCCAGACCATTACTCGTCACCTCATCGAGCGAGGGCTCGACCTCAGGACCCTCGACAAGCAAGTGTTTAGTATGGTACCTGCACACGGTCATTATGACATCGACCGGCTGGAAGTTAAGAGAGAGGGAGGTTAAACCCATCAGTCTTGTTCACACAAACAAACATTCGCACTTATACGTCTCTCTTTCTCTCTCTTCACTGCCACAAACAGTATCGTGTCCTTTATTTTTACTTACTACTTTGTTCTGTTGTTAAGTGGTTGGAACGTGCTTGGTATAGACGGGCCTTGGTTCGATTCCAGATTGTTCTGATGAATATATTTCCTAATTGTTTGCAGGTTCTATCCAATTATTTAGTACGGTCCAGTTATTATTTTGCTATATTATTATATTATTATTAGCACCGCGTCTTACTACCCGTTCGGGTTATACGCACTTACGCTAATGTGTAATGGTAGGGTGATAGTGAGATGAAAATGGAGGACCTACAGTTTAACGTGGAATCCGAACCACGGTGGAGGCCTGGCATTCCCCACATTCACAAAATGTCTTGTCAGAGGTGAAGGAAGGGTTTGGTAATAAGATAAATCTGTGCCGGGACCGAGGATTGAACCCCGGAACCCCAGCACAGAAGTCTGACACCTTACCCCTAGACTGCCAGGTCACCCACCTATTTTCTATAAAAGTTACTAGAACTACATTACCGTATTCATACGTCAAGTCTTGTGATCTGTATATGTCACTTTTGATATGAATTACAAATACCTACAAAACACTGTTAAATAGTAAAATATTATCAATAATAATGTTGGCTGCCAAAAATAGGTTTTTTTTTTCTACGTGACCCTTTATTTGAAAATTGGGTTGTATCTAATTGCTAAGGCTGAGTATGTATTAAAATCCGTGCTGTCCTAGGTTAGGTTAGTCTGCAAGTCGTGTTTAGATATAGGCTACTATGTGTTTTTTTAAAAAATTTACATTTAATATTTGAATCAAGCAAACAACATTTCTTTTTGAACCCCGTCTTTCAACTCGCCTGGACTATCTACATTTAGTTATACTAATAAGATAGGGATTAGGAAAGTATAATTTGGTGGAACCGTAGCCAAATTTTCATGGAAGGATAGTGGATTATCACTAAGAAAAATCTTCAGTTCACCTAGCTGGGATTCTAATCTAGGTCTTACATGGTTCCCAACATCTCTCCTTCAGTTCAATCGTGTCACCTTTTGTGGGTCATAATATATATAATGACATCAGTGGAACGGGTAGGCGTTAGGATATAGGCTACTAGAGGAAATAGTAAAGCTGCACCACACAACGTAATCATTAATCTAACAATTGGTGATATTGTAATTAATATAATTTGAATTTAAAGTATTATTTTTTTGATACTTTTTTAAAATTTTAATATAGTATTTTTTGCTTTGTTTTTAAGCTTATAATGGTTATTTTGACAAAAATATGAAGTCTTAGATTTGATTCATAGGCACACATCGTGAAGAATTTTTTTAGGCATAAATATTTACCAACTTTTTTTTTTTGCTGCCATTGTAACTATAAAAACTAACAAAGACTAGCTTTGACAAAAACATTATTAATATTAGTTTACGATGAATCTTACAGTTAATTAACTTAAGGACACTGTATTAATTTACTAAAAAAAGTGTTCTTATGGTTTGTTCAGAACATAATAGAAATTACAAACAAAATAGTATTTTTCAGTGGAACCAAATATCAAACAACATTTTTTAATGATTCGAAGATTTGAATTTGGATTTAAGATTTAAAAGAAAATTTAAGATTCATATTAGAGAAATATAAAGTTTCAGCCATCACTAAACAAAACCTTTTATTCAACGTGGCTACCAGTTGTATCACTAGATATTAAGCCATCAAACTACAGTTTTCGAGTAAAAGAGGCCAGTAGAAAGGAACGATCATTTTTCCTTCTCCAACCTAATCATGATGTGCGTGCGCTTGATAAGGGTAAATATGAGTTGTAGCTCCAGAAGGGTCATAACGACACGAAAATATGATTCCTAATCGTTAAATATCCAAAGATTTTGAGTTAGGAGCATTATATTTTGATGTGTATTTTTGATCTAGTAGCGCATGGCACTCATTAATTCTGAAAAATAGTTCAAGAAATGCTATGAAATTATAAAAGATTTGTGATAATTTACTTTTTTTTTCTATCCTGTATTAAATTATCCCTCCCTCCTATACATTACCCCTCTCGTCCCCAAACCGCGTCTTAGTACTCTTTCGGATTGTGAGAAACAAAAAGAGGGACTTTTTAAAGCTTTAGTTTAACCTGGATTTTTATTTGTGTAGCTTATTAATATTTATTTCTATTTAATTATTTAATTGCAACATGTTTGTTGATAGAGTTTAGGGCTCATTATGGCCGTAATTTAAGGCGTATTTTTAAAAATTCTTTGTATAATGTCATGAATTGACATATTTAAAACTCGCATCGGATCCTGGGGGAGGGACCCGGGTGAGGAAAGTGAGAAATCCCTCCCCCCTAACTTCAAAGATTTTAAATATTACGAATGAAAGCTGAAAACAGTAGAAATAAAATGAAGAGCATTGAAGATGTATCAAATTCTGGGCTTATGTCTTTATAAATATATACTGCAATACACATTAAAGATTACCATAAAATCACCGATAAGGAAAAATTGACACAAATATTAGTTATGATACATTTTTATGTCACCCTTCACAAATACATTTCGGCTTATGCACCGGTTGAGTCCAGTAGTAAAGAAAACAGGGTTTTCCCAAATTGGTAATAAGCCGGCCACTTTGTCCAACCACGGTAAACCAACCCTTTTATGCCAAGTGGATCAATTTTATATACATTTGAAATATTAATTAAAATAAAATTGAGCTACATGTATTTTTCTCAGGACCAAAGAATTGTAATAATGGCAGAGGCTTAGAGTGTTCCACTGGTTTACTACCTAACGTCCAGTTTTCTGCTCATTTCTCCTAAGGCAAAGGGGTTTGAAAAACGAGACGTGTAAATTACCAAGTGGGGGTTTTGACGCCCGCCCACCATGCTATCTATCCAATGAGTGTGTGTGAGAGTGTTTTTTTCTCCCTTCTTCTCTAAGTGCTCGCAAGTTGAACACCTTGAGTGGGGTCTCAGCTGTTACCACTAAACTTCCAGGCTACCGACAACAAAAACGACATAGTGTACAGTCAGATAAAATTTGAAATAGCACATCACTGGTTTATAAAGGGAGATTTTGGGAACATACAATCGACTATTGTTTCATGAAATGATCTATGAATGCTATATTCGATTAATGTGTAGTTTCCATGATCAAATATAATTTAGTTAGACCTCATATCGGTGGTAAAACCGTCTAAGGTGTCACTATCACAAAATAATGGATTGCCAATAACAAGTAGGTTACATTTCAAATCCAAGTCGGGTGTACCAAGGATGATAATTTTTATGTTATTTTTCACACTTTATCACCCCGAAATTTATGTAACATTTCCCCTAAACTCTACCTTACCTATTTTGTTAACTATATGTAGATAGTCTAGATGCTAAGTAATACTCGGTGCATAGGCACACAACATATTACATGGTTATTTTCAAATTAATATTTCACTAAGGATTTTAAAAATATTCCGTGTATCATATATTTTGCCTATATCTCAAACGGATAGATAGACGTGGTGGAAATTATAGTAATAATATATTTTTCAGCTTCATTTGGGGTGATTTATCGTTTCTTTCCCGGTACCAGATACAGTTTCATGCCTCCCCCACCGTACATGAAATAATAATATTAATATCATTCATTGACTTGCGCCTCTGTGGCGTAGTTGGCTAACGCGCTTGTCGTGTTGAGCTCGACTGCTAAGGACGGGGATATCGAGGTTCGAATCTCGGTCGGGTGAACTGGGGGTGGTTTTTCCTAAATGGTTTTCCACTCTACCTCCACGCAAATGCGGGTTCACTTCCTCTAATTCAACCTTCCCAATTCCTAATCCATTAGAGTAATTAGTACTTAAAGCGTATAACCCGAACGGGTAGTAAGACGCGGTGCTAAATATTATTATAATTATTATTATTACTGACTTGCAAGGTTATTCCTTCCTTTGTTCGGTATATAACGTGAAAGAACGGCCTAAGCCACGCTAAAAGCAGATATATCAAATTTTATGTTCTGGTTGTAAATACACCTATGTACCTATTACTCTAAGGTGTTAAGCATTAGAAGGGCTTAATTTAGAGTAAGCGCACACGCATTTCGTGGAGGGAGAGTGGAAAACCATTTAGGAAACCAACCTGTGTGAACCCAACCGGGATCGAACCCTGACCTTCCCGCCTTGGACAATCTACCAACGGTTTTACATCATCCCTCCGCGCAAATGGGGGTAAATTTCCTCTAAATTTAACCTATGTCATCCTCAATTCACTAGCGTAACTAATACATGGATCTTAAATACGCACGGTACATTCATCTACACTGGTGGCCACGTAGTTTATTAAACATACTCTACTTGCCATCGTTGGAGTCTAGGTCAGGATTTGAATCCAAATCAGGTATACTGATGGTTTTTCACAAGTTATTTGCTATATTAGGTGCTTTCAAGCCTCTAATCACGTTAATATAGCTAATTTTTCTTTTAAAATGTCCTTTTAATGCTTAACCCTTTCGGTAGGATGGAAGGGGACGTGAAAGAAGGCCAGTGTTCTTCCAGTTTTTATGGCAAAATATATTTTTTCGGTCAAAATAAATACAATATTACTCCAGTATAAACATAGAGTTTAATTTTCTTCCCATGTTGGCATCAACAGTTGTTGAATATCTTTCATAAGCATAGCAACATTATCTAACAAACTTTTTAAATGAAGAGAAAAAGTTATCATTAAATTCCAGAACATCCTCGACAAATATTCAAGAAATTTTGAAGTCAAGATGTGAATAAAATTAAATTATGTGTTTGTACTGGAGCAATATTTTATTTATTTTGGCCAAAAAAATGTTTTACCATAAAAACTGCAAAAACACTGTCTTCATCTTGAGTCCCATTCTATCCCACCTTGAGTTAAGTTTTTAATTACTTTTGTTTTAAATGTCCAATATAAAAAAAACCAACATTAAATATTCACTAATAATGACAGGAATGTGTTAGTCTGGTTACTAAAACAAACCAGTACAAAATTTATTACTATATATATCCACCTAGGTCTGAACCAGGATCATCTATTCATGGAGTTGACCTCTCTCTCTTGATACTCTCTATCATAGAAACTGGATACTTGTACTCGACCGAGGTTATATTTTTATATATATAGCTATTTTTTTTATTACAAATGCTTCCCTGAAAACTTTCTATCTGTTGAACGAGAGAGATTTGGCAAAAGAAAAATGTGGGCAGGGCCCACTTGGCCATTTCCTTTTCTACTTCTTTAAGATGAAGAAATACCATATCTAGTCCTTCTTTCCTCTCTTTCGTGCCATGTTATGTCTGGTTCTGTGTGGTCGTTACTTTCGTGGGTTTTTTTAAGTTGAAAAAATCTCAAATATATAAAAAGTGTGTTTGAGTAAAGATATTTATTTACTAGGAGTATTTCACGTAAGGTTTCTTTGACCAACTAGATATTATTTAGTATGGTTTTGTTAGGAAGAACGTTAGAAGTTAGTTACTAAAACAATGTTAATATATGAACACATCAATTCAAGTTAGCTGCAGCTGTCACTTTCTATAGATATTAGCAATAAATATGGAATAACACAACTAATATAGTAAAATACTATCCAAGCTGCCCACAAAGAAATAGGTTTGAATTTTCTATACAAACAGCTTACAAACTAACTTAACATTAGAGCATCCGTAACTCCCAGGGACCAAATTTGATATATTTTTAACGTGTGAAAAAAAAAGTTAATGAATAGGGGAAGAGAATGCTGATTTTTATAAAAACTTAATTAAAATGGTAGCACTTTCATATTTAAGTTTTTAATATTTCAGTTTTCCCAGGAATGAAAACAATATTTATACACGACTCATTTATTCATTTATTAATAGAGAGGATTTTAATTTATTTTATTGGTGGTATACCCACTTTGCTGGCCGAGTGGTCTAAGGCGCTACTATCACAGTAGACTAGACTGCTGGGTACGGGGAAATCGAGGTTCGAATCTCGGTTATGTGTGCTGAGGGTGGTTTTTACAAAATGGTTTTCCAATCTCCCTTCATGCAAATATGTGTACACTTGCCTTCATCCCTCAAACCATAAGCATAATTAGTATATAAGCGTTTACGCCGTACGGGTAGTAAGATGCGGTGCTAAAAATATGTTGCGGTATTCAATATAATAAAAATGCTATTATTTAGTAAAACAAAATGAGTTAATTATTATTATTATTATTATTATTTAGCACCACGTCTTACTACCCGTTCGGGTTATACGCTTTAAGTACTAATTACGCTAATGAATCAGGAATAAGGAAGGTTGAATTATAGGAATTGAACCCGCATTTGCGTGTAGGGAGAGTGGAAAACCATTTAGGAAAAACCACCCCCTGTTCACCCGACCGAGATTCGAACCTCGATCTCCCCGTCCTCGGCAGTCGAGCTCAACACGACAAGCGCGTTAGCCAGCTACGCCACCAAGGCCGGTTGAGTTAATTAATTTAAGTATTTAGCTTCAGTATTTAATGTAGAGAAAGGTTATTCTTACTTTTACACTTTTATTAATTGTTCGTCTTACTGCCCGTTTAAACTATCAGCCCATTCACACTAACAAAGTAAAGATGAATAAGTTAGACCTTAGAAGATATGCATCCAAATTTGTTAGGAAGGTGAGTGTAAAACAATTAGATCATCATTATCTTAAATACACCTAACTAGGACTAAAATCTGTACCTCCTCATAATCGGTAAATCCAGTCTATAGCGAGGATGACGCCTTAGACCACCGATTCAGGTAGTGCTTCATAACATTGTTATAACTACTTAATTTATAATAACCATGAAAATCAAAGTATATTTTAAAAATGAAGCCATTCCCCTCTCCCCCTTCATACCCCCATCGTAATATGGCCACCCCTGAGCTTATAGTCAACCAACCAGACGAGATGAGAGCTCTTCACTGACGACAAAGAAAAGCATAAAAATAAGAAATAAGATAAAAAGAATGAAAGAAAGAAAAAAAAGATAGAGAAGGAGAGAATATTTGTGAGGGAGAAGGGGTAGGGGGAGGAGAAAAAAAACTAAAAATTGTCATAAGAAGGAGTCTTCTGGACGTTTCTTTCATACGTGACCTTTTGCTACCAGTATTGCTTCACCCCCAACGTTCAGACATTTTCTTTCTACACGACAACCGTAGAGACGGAAAATGAAGAAGAGGAAAGAAAAATAAATGTACCTTTCGAATTTTTACGATCAGAATTTTTTCTCCAACACCTCATTGGCTTCACTTCGTGTGGATCATCCAACACGAGATCCAGTGTTGGTAACTTCTCATCATACCTGAAATGTGTTTTTTTTTAACCTATCAGCGATGATATTACTCAAAATAATGTGGGTTTCATATATTTTACTTCATTTTTCTTCTTTTACGTACCATAGAACATGAAACTTTTGGGCGTGTGTTCATTCGTGGGAAAATGTAATATCGAAAGAAATATTTCTCTCCTTGTCTGAAAGTCCACATGTTAGGGAAATTTTCACGACTCGAATAAGAATCGGAGAATGGGATGTGATATTGAAAGTTTATAACAAGTGAAATCTATTGAAAACTAGGGGAAAAACACATTCTCTGTGGGGAGTCCAGTAATATTAAATTCAGCATACAATTATTCCATATTTATTCATCTAGCTATTATTTGAGGAATATTTTTTTAAATAAAAAATCTTATAAACATGTTCGTAAAAATAAAGTAAAAATATTGTTTGTTCAATATTGTATTTTATGTGTTTTTTTAATAGTACGTAGTGGTCAACAACTCTTATTTTTCACCAAACCTTACTACCCATCCAGGCTGAAGGTTTAATCTAGAGTCGAGAGCAAGCGTACCCCAAAATTTGCAAGTAGGGAGATTGGGAAATTATTTAGGAAAAGTTCACTCTCAATATATTAGTCAGAGATGTGAACATCAGCCTCCCCAACGTCGGCAAACCAAAGCATGCCCACAAATATAAGCAATGTCTTGGTAAAATATTAAATAATAGAGAGATAAAGTTAAAATAAATGCCCACACATTTGCCCTGAGAAAATCTGGGAAAATAATTGAAATTCACATTTATAAAAAAAACCTCAGTGATGTCGGCCATAAATCGAATCTTTGTGTGCCTAAAACTGGTGTTTTTCTGGAATGTGAGTCTTTTTATACTTTGAACGACTAATCTATCAATGGGAATGTTTTATGAAGCCATTTTCTAATATAGTTAGCCCATCAATTCGAACATTAATGCAATACATTATCTAGAGTAGTTTAATTTTAATCCTTGATTTAAAGGATGGATGAGTCTGAATTTACTATTTCGGCAGAAACACACACCATGATTAATTTGACCCTCACTATTAACACCTTATATTACACAAACCATAGTTTAATAAAAAATTAACCATTAAGGACTTAATTTTGTATTAAAAATACAAAATTTCGGTTGAACTTGAATGTATATTCAAAATTTTATTACATTCGAGATATAAATAGGTCTAACATATTTTTCAATAATTTGTTATTTGAATTAAGTATAGCGACAGTTCTACTTACAAGAGTACTGTGTTAAATAAATAATAAGGCATACGGTATGAAATTCCCAATGTTTCAGACTAAAATAACTTACACTTAATGGCATACAACTGATACAAGTGTTTAGTACATCTTAGACACGCGCTCATTTAGGATTAATTATGCAAACGAAACAAAATTAATTAGTTAAAATTAATAATGACTTCACAAAACACCTCATATGATTTTTTTTAACGAAGTGTAAATTTGTTATAACTTTTTATTTTTTTAGTATATAATGATATAAGTTTTACAAACATTGAGCAATTAATCAAGTTTAAAGAGTCTTCCATTAATCTGTGTCCTCATACGGTTGATTTAAAATATCGAGACAAAACCTTTTAATTCCGTAATCCCTTAGCTAATCAAGTTATAGTTTAAAGATACACCTATTTTTAATGAGCTATAACGATTTACTAACACCCTTACCGATGGTCACACGGTATAAAGCATAGGTGTTTAACATATTTGTCAGTGTAGCCGCAGTTGTGAAGAATGAGAAGAGAATTTCGACATACCATATTAAAATTGAGAAACTAGATTGTCAATCGAACATCTAAAACAACACACATTGTTTGATCATGTTTATTGAAAAGAGGTACACTATGAATACTCCGTCTCTGTAAGGCAAATGATGAAAATGATTCAAATTGAAACTGTAAGAATATTTAAAGCGAAGTTTGACAATCTCTTTGTCTGGCCAGTTCAAGAAACGTTAGCTGAAAATCTAAGCTCAATGCACATCTTATCTTCCACCTCCAAATTGACATAAACAAATTCAAGATCTGTAGTTTTACTTTATGAACCCCATAGTAGAGAGCGTTGATTCACACACTCACGTTGATCCAAACATGGAGGATAAATTTGAAATACCCGATTTCAAAGTTGGAAGATCGTTGTCACTTAGAATGGATTTACACATGTATGTGACTGAAGAATTTTGATACATTTTCAAGTGATACTAATGCGAAGAAAAACAAATCATGTTCAAGCCCTCACTTGTCCAAAGAAAGAGAAAGGTGGACCTTTATTTGGTGAATTTTTAATATCAAAGTGGAATGTATCCAGCAAGAAATTAAATCCCAATTTGAAGTAGTAAATTAAATGATAAAAACATGATTCAAATTTCTGGTCAAAGTTTTCTGTTCAGTTTACTTAAGAGCTACTGATTCACGTCGAGTAAACATCACTCATTTTTTCCAATGAAATGCAGGAAATATCAAGTTACGACTAGCTTATCTCGTCAGGAAAAAGTTTATTTTATTGTGAGAGCTTTAAAACACAAACTTCCCACAATTCTGTGGCAAAATGTTCACTTGTGGGCGATTGGTGACGTAGTTACCTACCTCAGGTATAAGGAATCAGTCCTTCAGTTTAATGGACGACAAGTGACGAGTAAGTTGAGATTATAATCTCAATCGGGTGCTCTGAATATAATTTTTACCAGTGATTTTATCTCTAAGATTTCACTTTCCTTCTTCGTTCTAATGTTGGTGCAATGTTTTTCAAAAAACTATCTTTCTCATCCCTAACTTTAACCGACCCTATGGTATAGCTGTCAGCACACCTGGCTACCAGATTAGGGGTGCCGGTTTTTATTTCCAGCAGGTACCATGGGTATTCTAATTTTTACCGAAAGGGGAATTATCCTAACGATCACCAATGTCTGATTGAATGTGCTTAAGCTAGGTTAAGAGTGTCTACTGGTTCCACACCCTCATATTGGCTATCACCATCATCCCCTCATCGGGGCATGGAAAGAGCCCCGACGAAAAAAAATAGTGAAATTAGTACATTCGAGCGTTCACGTTCCCTGGACAACGGTACATTAGTACAACCTTATACCGCCACCAATTGAGCTACGAGTGGTGTAACCCGGGCAAGCATAAATAAATTAGATCTCTACCCTTTGGATTAAGACGTTAACACTAAACCTGGTGATAAAACGAACCAATAAAATAATATAATAAACTTTATTTTAAGTATCATCGTATAGTTTTTTTTTAACGTTTAATATCCCCAATTTCAGTTCTTGCCTTTAAGAAAGGAACAAACCAATAAGTGATTAGTTACAGCCCTATTTACGTAAAAATAAGTGGACACAACTACAATATTTTTTCATGAAAGCTCAAACCATAATTTATTTAGTTATTATTTGAGGTATTTAGTATTAACTCTTAGAACTGACCGATTATATCAGCACACGGCTTATAAAATAACCTGAATCTAAAACAAATACAACATCCAGCCCCCGAACGTTAATTCATCACTGTGAAAGGGGAAACATGAATCTAAACAATAATATATGTTTCGGCCATACTATTAATCAAACCCGGTACCCTTAACCCACTAGGCAGACATGCTACCGACTAAGCTAAGCTGCCAGATGATATTTTGTAAACCTAGTTAGTTGCACAAATAACTATTTTTTTTCACAGTACCCAACATTAATGTTTATTTCCTTTGGTTTGCATCAGATATCATAAAGAGAAGCTATTTCTTCTGATTTCTTTCTTCGAACTCGTGTACACAATTTCCACTGGTGCAACATGTAATTCACCGGGAAGAAAGACACGTAACACTCAAACCTAGATAAAAATGTGTTCGTTAAACCACCGGTAGCTTGCGTGCCTCGTATTCATAAAACACGCCATTTAGCGTGCGTGTGCATTAGTTACAATCCCCTATCTAACTTTGGGAGGGGCCACATGTTAGGCGAGATCTCGTGTGAAAAAAAACAAAACAGAGTGGTGACTAGCAAAAGTGGAATGTTTATTTCCGGTTGGAATTCATAGAATAAGTTGTTTCAAAGACACACGAGATTCGTGTGAGAAAACAAAGTAAACTATCGTGTTTTCTGAGGCGTGACAAAATTATTATCAACCTCTAGCATAAAAGTTCCTTTACTGTTTTCTTAGAATCGAGCAGTGAATTAAAAAAAAATATATCAAGAAAGTTAGGCATTTCATGTTTAGTTTTCGATACTGCAATCCTAATTAAGTGCTAGGGCCAGTTTCATAGTCAAATTTAGTACGCCTCAAGTACAGCGCTACACTAAGTACATGACGACACCTACCTAAACCAGAATGGAATGGGCCAGTTTCCTATGCGAGAACGGCCCATTCCATTCCATTCGAGTTTAGGTGGGTGTCGTCTTGTATTTAGTGTAGCGCCGCACTTGAGGCGTACTAAATTTGACTATGAAACTGGCCCTTAGATTTAATTTTTAAACTAAAACAATTACTAAGTATCATACGTAAATATTTGATCATAAGAAATTTTGGTTTTACCTTTGTTGGATGTGAGTATAATTTTTTGAATCTCAAGATTTTAGGAATTTAACATGATTTGTTCTTTTAGTTCTATTTTAATTATTAATTTTTTACGTTTAACACAAAGGCTTAAGCGAATTTTATGTGTCAGACATGAAAATAATAGTTTAAAAACCCTCCATAGCATCAGCCCGTAATCGAGCCATCCCGAACGAGAATCCGCCATCTAATGGCAAATATAGTGCCAACCTCTGTGGATAGAGGGTGTCATGTGGTCAGCACAGCTAACGCTCCAGCCATTATTCATTACACCCTTCCCCTATCTTGAACTGGTTCTATCTAGTCCACCTCATTTACCTATTTTGAGCTAGTTCAATCCAGTCCTCCCTCACTACACCCTAT
>CABFOV010000152.1:8839-32334 GCA_902141375.1 Timema poppense
GTTACTAAATGGTTTTCCACTCTCCCTCCACGCAAATGCGGGATCACTTCCTCTAATGCAACCTTCCAAATTCCTGCTCCATTAGCGTAATTAGTACTTAAAGCGTTTAACCCGAACGGGTAGTAAGACGCGTTGCTAAAAATAAAAATTATAATTAAAATATATTAACGCATACTTATAATTATTTTGATAAAAACCTACACTTAAACCACAATGACTGCTAATGGCAGCTGATTTTTATAGATTTTACCAAACAATTGTATAAACTACAATTTAGAACAAGTTTCGTTGCATAACTCTGCTTAACTTATAACTTTTTCTCTAATTTTTGAAAACGTTCGCATGTAGTTTTTCATTATTTTTTATTAAAAATATTGTTAAACTATTAACGTATTTATTATTATTATTATTGTTTGTGTAATATATGATAATATTATACCTACTTTCAAAAGAAAAGTTCATTTTACAGAATTAAAATTGACGATATTTATGAATTTCGGCGAGTTTCTAAACATTAAGTTATTTATCTCTCTTGTGTGGTTCAGATGCTACTCGTGCAAAGGTCACCTTGAAACTAAATTTTAACCACCAGGTTTACATAGTCAACCCCACCTAATTGTGCCATTAGACACTTCAAATATCATTCTATCCAACCCACCCCTTTAAATCCCCTAAAAAAAACTTAATTTTTTGACTTTTGGCCAGCTTTGAGGGGTTTGCCCCACTGTGCGATTTGCGACGGCTGGGACGCTCTCTGGGCCCGCGGACGTTTAATATAAACGAGCGTTAGACTGTCTTTGCCACCTCCCGGTACTGACAGATCTCTAAAAAATATTGTCGGGGCGCAGCCCCTGGGCAATGTAACGGACGGTATCCGGCATAACTAAGACCCCGACTGGTCATCAGTGTGTGAGGAGGGGGATAATCCCTTCTAGACACACACTAAGTGGTTGGTAGTGCGTGCCCATTTATCGAGGATAGCTGGTCAGGGCACCTCCTCGAGGTCCCCGTTGGTCAACTCTGGGCAGTCTGGTCTTGGAAAGGGTTGAGGACAGCATCACAAGGATTCTGTGAAATTGAGGACTGGGGCATTAGTAGAGACGGACTGTTTCGGAGTCTGAGCTCCTGACTTCCTCGTGAGGGCAATCACAAGAGGAGCCAACTCCTCCCTCCATCCGGTCCCAGTGGAGGGGGAGGGGTTTCTCCCAAGAAGGTCAATGCAGGCTGGTATGGCAGGGTTTGTACTGGTATTTTCAGGTATCCTAATACCCAGAATGGGACTTCTGGACCAAGGTTCATGTCCGGCGAACGGTGCCGTTCCCGATGGTTCATGAAGTGGTTGCACCGTGAAGAGCCACAGAAATTATGTGCGGTGTAGTTGTAAAGCCCCTTCATGTGTGGGCGGTTCCTATTAGGTGGTTTAGTTGGAATCTAACCGTTCCTGTATATATATTAACGACGTTGCCTACTTGGAGATTTCGAAGCTATTTTGAGAAGTGGGTTGCAACTTAACTTGACATCAATAAGCAGTCTAAGCACTATTTCACTTAAACGCCAATGTACAAAATAGAAAGAAAGGGAAGAAAATTAGGAGTTCACACCGAGAGGGCTCTTGTCTATATAAAATTATAAAGTAGTTTAAAGTAAGGAGGGGCAATCATTAAAGTTAAGACTTCGATAGAAAGCTCTGAAAATACCTATAACAAAATATTTTAAAAAATATTTAAAAAAATATTTTTTTAACTGAATGAATTAAATCGTTTCAAAATTGGTAGATGTATAGAGTGAGATTAAATTTCAATAAGATTGATTATAATTTGCTTTTAATGATCAACAAATTTTCAATAAAAAAATAAAACACAATCAATTAATTAAACCATAGGTTGAAGACAAGTCTAAAATACAAGTGTTACATGTTAAAAATGTATTAGAAAACATGGATACAATAGATTAAGGACAAAACAAAGTTTAAAGTTCAGCTGAGGTGTAACTAATTATAAAATGTGAATTAGTAGGTTAACATCTACCATACGAAGTTTAATAAAGAGATTATGTGTTCTTGTTACAAAGATTTGAAGAATATATATTATAGAGTGGATATAAACAAGGTTTGTAATCTGTTAAGTAAAAATATTTGAAATTTTAAAGTTATGTATAAAATCTAAGCCTTATCTTATTCCAGTCCCATTACTCCTTCTGATAATCAGCCGCCATATGTTTGTATGTGTTCCATTTTATAGTTTATTAGTTTTTGAGATAATTGAGTCGTTTCTATAAATATTAGAAAACACGTACTGGGACACTTCCATTTTGTTATCGCACTTCTGCACATTAATTTGGGGCTAAGGATGTTCAAATATTTGTAACTGATAATACAATCATAGATCAATATAAGGAATAATTTATCATTTTAACTTTTCTTACATAATACAATGTTTTCTGAATTATATCAATAAAACCCGCTTTTGGTGATCAAATGGTCAAAGTTGTCACTTTTCACAGTAGACTGGACCATGGATTTCAAGGAAGTTGGGGATAAAATCTCAGTTTAGTGGAACTGAGGGTAGTTTTCCATTAAAAAAAAAAAATCCCTTCTTCCTCCACACAATTACAGGTACAATTCTTCCAAATTTAACCTCACTATTTCATAAAACATTAGCTTAATTAGTACATATGCGTATAACCTGAATAGGTAGTAAGATGTTATGACAAAAAAAAACATGGTGCAAACACATTTGTCCTAGTTATATTCTTTGAGATCAATAATAATTGCAATATTTTATTTATTTCCAGTATTGTTTGAAACTTTTAGTATATAATATATATTATTTATATTAACAAAAAATAAATCCCACATTTCAAACCCACTTCGGTGGCCGAATGGTCTAGTACGTCACTCTCGTGTTGAACTATCCTGTCCATGACGCGAAGATCGAGGTTCGAGTGCCGATACGATCTACTAAGTCGGTAAAGATGGAATTAAAAACCAAAATGTAACTTGGCCAGTTGCTGAGAATCGGCATGAGAGTGCAATGTTTCCTGACCTTTCCAGGGCCATTATACTAATAAAGTACTATCACATTGTACCAGAGGCCTTAAAGGTGTATGGCCCAAAATTAATAATATAATTACATATATATATATTAGTAAGTCTTCCTAAACCAAAATTGGATCAGTGTATTAAATATATATAAATGTACATTTTAAACATAGTGTTTACTCAAAGTTTTAAATGTTGGCATCTAATAAAACAAATTTTAGAAAAAAAATATTATAAGAATATTTCATATTTGGAATGTTAGAAGTAATTGAGGTTTATTAATTGAAATAAATATTATTTCAATGAACCTTCGATTAATTGCGTAAAAATTTTGCAAATAAATGCAATGTTCAATTAATTATTTTGTATACTTAAACTTGTGTAATAAATGGGGGAAGTAAATAAATTAGCGCCAACTTCTTTTAACTTTATAATGGTACTTCATTCACATTAATATTTAATCTGAAACTCATGAAAAATTATACGAGCTGAGGTGCTTCATATTTTCCCCCCGGATTTTGAAAATAGATCTGCTACATATGTATGTAACCCTAGCCACCCGACTTTTAGCAACCCGGTTTTTGTAAACGCCCATCGTTTGTGCTACGTTAGAGCTGGTTAGTGCTCGATTTTCATCGTTAGTGCTTTAAATTTGAGGCAATTATTAAAGATATCATCCTGGCCACTCGGTATAAGAAATAATAGAAATAACCCTTCTTTTTTTACAACGCCCATCGTTTGTGCTACGTTAATGCTGGTTAGTGCTCGATTCTTGTCTGGTTGCTTCTGTAATTGGAGACTGTTCACTGCTACTAGCTAAAGCTTCTGCGTCTTCTTGTCTGGCTGCTTCTGTAATTGGAGACTGTCCACTGCTACTAGCAAAAGCTTCTGCGTCTTCTTGTCTGGCTGCTTCTGTAATTGGAGACTGTCCACTGCTACTAGCTAAAGCTTCTGCGTCTTCTTAGTCTGGCTGCAGCTGTAATCTGAGACTGTCCACCGCTACTAACTACAGCCGTTACCTCCTCCGAGTCATGTAATATTTCCCCATCATAAGGTGCTTCATTTTCTTCATCTATCACATTATTTTATTTAAAGCCTCTTTAAGATCATCTTTATCTCGTATCTCCTTAGTAACATATATTGGCAAACTCGAGGTCATAATCCCTACTCGCGTCTCTGTTCCAAACATGGCTTTATATGGTGATTGCTTAATACCAGAATGAAGTGCCCAATTTTTCATAAATTGTACAAAACCAAGACCGTTTGACCAATTTGTAGTATTTTTGTCTTGCATCCACGAAGCCCACATTTTTTCAATGTCTTGGTTAGCGCATTCAACAGACCCTTTGCTTTTGTCTGTGCCTTGGTTTCCCGTGAACCAGTTTACACTCGGGCCAAAATGAAGCCAGCTCATTTATGACAGAATTAATAAATTCTCTGCCGTTATCAAAGTGTAAAATGCAAGGAGCACCAAATGTCAAAAATATATATTTTAATTGATGTGCCACTTCCACGGCTCTCTTGTTTTTCAGTGCACGTAACAAAACAAATTTTGTCAAGTGGTCCATATACACCACTATAAGCTTAAATCCACGATCTTCTTGCGTTTGCGTGTCAATCAGATCAACTTGTCAACGACTGTTCATTTCTGAATGAAGTCTAGGTTTCGAAACAAGCCCTATTTTCTTCATACTCTTTTTAAGCCGACAAGTTTCGCACATAAACAGAAAAAAATATTTATCATCTCTATTGTTATGTTCGCATATTTTCTTGAAGTTTCAGTTTTGAATCTGTCTCGACCTCCATGACCAATGGCCACATGAGCTGCTCCAATAATATCGAAAATTTCGTCTACATATAAGTAGTACTTCACAGGATCTTTTTTTTTGTCACTAACTTTCGCATCCCACAAATATTAATATCCTTGAATCGATTTAATCTTCTGTACTACTGTTTTTGTGTCTTTTTTTTCAGCTAATTGTGCTTCTTCAATTTCGTCCATTAGTTTATCGTAAGTTTCTTTTGGCATAACATTGTGGTGGTTTTCTTTCTTTTTTTTCGTGTTCATCAATCTGTAATATTATTTTTAAAAAATCTTCTTTCCATCACGTTTCTTGATTTAGATCTGCCATTACAAATGCGTACGAGTCCATCTATACGTGCTTAGCGAAGACTAACTGAGCGGGTGTGTGCAAGCTGGCGGCGTGTCAACCGACTCGCCCCGCCCGAGTCAAGCGACGCCACTCGACCAATCAGAATCGTTCTAATACGTCACTTGTAAGCTAAATGAATCTTGACCTAGGTCGAAACAGTTTTAACTGAGTCATTTTGTCAAAAGGCGTTTTGTCTAGTTAAAGCCAGTTTTAACCGACACTTATTTTTAATTCTAGTTGTAACAAAGGTAGTCAGTATATATATATATATATATATATAATCTAGTTTTAACTAGTAAGAACGCGTTCTAACTAAAAACTGGTTTTCACTGTAACAACTCCACCACTGAAAAAGATAGGTTTTTTGGTTCTCAACGGGACGGACCGTTAGCATCCTCTTTCACCTTTTTCTCAGAGACACAAACGCTATCTTACAGATTTTTCTCAACATTAGCTCTGTTCAAACAACGTTAAAGGGTCTCAGGGGAGGTCTGTGGCATCACAAAAGCTCGTTGGGAAATTGTTCTTAGTGAAAGTAAAGGCTTATGAGGAAGAAGGGGTATTTTTTGTACTAGTGTAGCCCCTTAATGGTGTAGGATATGACTTGCTAATAGTGCTAGCTGCTTGTGTTTTTTCTGAAAATAATGTTAGATGTTAATTGGGTGAATTGAAGATCGTGTTTGATATAGGACGTGTTAATCCCCTTGTGATTTGATTTTGTTTCTGTGCAGAACATATTACTACCCGTTAGGGATGTTTGCAGTTAGCATGGTTAAATTTGATGATCATTAAACCCACACCTGTGGGAATGTCGTCTAAATGTCAAGTTTATTCAGTTTGATTTGAGTCGAGTGTACTCATGTTGGTGTAGGTACAATCAGTCTACCCTGTAAAATGAAAAGCTTACCTTAGATGTTTTCTCTATGGCATGGCTTATTTCAAGGAAAGACTGCTGCTGTTCAGGGTTAACTGAGTGTACCTATTTGGTTCCTGCCCGATAAGAAATTGAAAACGTATTTTTAAAGCTAGTACATTATAAATTTTGTTTTCTGTCTACTTTATTTTTCTTTTTACCTATGCCACCTCTTCCATATAAAAATGAAGTTCGCTCAAGAGCCGACCACCTGAAAGTAACGGCAGACAATCCATGAAATTTTCCGGGTTGAAGAGTTCTACCGCCAGGAAGAGAACAGCTGATGTGAGAACGTGTGCTTCTGGCCCTCTCTGCAGTTGCCAGAGTTCACATGCGGGATAATTGCCTGCAATATCCCCCCTTTTTTTTTTCTACTTCTCGGTCCGATGATCACTACCATTAGTCAACATCAGAAGGCCGAGTGAATGAAGGGTTTGTGAAAAGGCAATCAAGGTTTCCGTCTCAAAATTACTTCCTCTTCTTACACCCCTACTTCTATCTAAGAACTATTCTCAAAGAGAGAAAGAAAAGGAGAGAGGTAATTAGGTATACACTTAGTAAAAGGTCCGTTTAATCTCGACAGTGACTGAAATAATAGAATGCAAGCTCGATAAAAGAGATGTTAATCACTTAAGGTGGAGATGTAGGATAAGCGAAAAAAGATAAATATTTTTGCAGGTTTAGTGGCAAAACATTTTATTGTCCAAAATAAATCAAATATTTCTCCTGTAGAAACATATAATTTAGGTTTCTTCATATCGTGATATCAACAGTCATTGCATATCTGTCATGAGTATATCAACATTAGATGGAAACATTTTTAAATCAAGAGAAAAAATTGTCATTAAATACCTTGCAGCCTTGACGAAAAGAAAAGAAAATTAAACTCTTATGTTTGTACAGGAGTAATATTTTATTTATTTTGGTCAAAAACTATTTTGTTATAAAACACGCAAAAACACCTTTTTCTTGCGTCTCCTACATCCCTACCTCTACTGGAACTGTTGGCCTAATAATGTAGGTAGGATTGTCAAAGTGTCATGTTTCTGATGTCAACCTCTGAAACACTTGATTTGTTAGAATCCCGGTGGGGTCGAAGTTTTTTCCCCACGAGGTCTAGACGTAGAGTGAAAACCACTCTTTTGGTTTCAGAGGGCCATCATGAAACGTCAACATTTATTAAAATCTCGAGCTCAATTTTTATCTAAATAACAATACTTTTTTCTACAAGGTGTCGAGAGAAAGTAAAAACACGGTAATTTAAAGTAATTATTGTTGTAATGCAATGCGCTCTTCTAACAAGTTTTTGTACTTATTTACTCATACATCAGTACATTTGAAGGTTTAACTGAATGGAAAACTACCATGGAGGGAATTTCGGTTAGTTAAGTCAATAGAGCATCCGATACGCAAAGCTGGATGGCTAGGTTTTAAGTCCTTGTCCGGGTGTCATATTTAAAATTTATATCAAGATTGAATTTGTTTTACATGTAGTTTTTTGTGGATCTTTATTAGTCAAGAGAAGTTTCCCAACAACCACCAAATAAACAATATTAATATCTGTTCAAAGCTCGATTGAAAAACCACTCCGTAGATTCAACCTATCGTGTTGGGTCGGTTGAACGTGCATACGATGTGTGTGACCATTAGTATACTATTAAATTAACATACTCTTTAGATAGCACACCTTTTCTTGTTATAGTGTCCTAATAACTTTCCTGGATCCTTGAAAGAAGAGCCATCATTTGCAAGCAAGATTACATACATCCAGTCAACTTGGTCGAAGATGGGTGGTGAGGGGAACTAAAGGGAGGGAGGATGAAGTAAAAAAGAGTATAAAATGTTGGAATAAAAAGAGAAACTGAAAAATCTCCCATGCCAAATAGCTTCTTAAAGACCATTTTACATTCCCAAGATTATTTTTATTTTTACTTTTTGGATAATTTTTTTTCTTCGCTCCCTCCTCCTGCACTTCTCCAACCCACCTAAAGTTTGCGCTTTGAACTAGGTTAAGATATTTTTGAGTGTAATGCGTTGCCATTTTAAAGTGGATTGTGTTTAATGGGTAGCGTCGTTTCCGTAATGTCTGGGTCGGGGCGTGTAGCGTTGTTACACCAAGAGCGCCAGAAGGCACCGCGACGTTCATGTGAAGCGGGAAATAAAAATGTTGAAGAAAAGGACGTTGGTGTTAGGGGAAAGGAAGATGCTGAGAAGAAGGGGGTATGGGATTTTAGGGGGAGGGGGGGTTAAGGAGATTATTTTTCATTGCACGTGCCCACTAAAATGCCTTCCACAAAAACCGGTTTCTTACAAACACGGTGGCTTCAGATTCAAATGGTTAATATTATTATAGCTGTGGATTTTCTCGGAGAATATTTATTTACAATTCGTGCATAAATTTTAATAACAATACTAGGAGATTCGCCATCCGGACTACGTTTCTCCTATGGAATTTAAATAAATATATATATATATATAGGCTAATTATTGGATGATAGTTATAATAGCCTTCATTGGTGGTTGCATGAACTAACGTGTCACGTGTCATACCGGATTAACGGTGCAGGGGAAATCGGGGTTCAAATCATGGTTGGGTGTATTTAAGGTGGTTTATTCTAAGTAATTTCCCACTACCTTTCCTCGCAAATGTAAGTACATTCCCTCTGAAACGCTATTTTCCTTACTACAAAGGCATTAGCATAATTAATATATGTGTATAATACTAAAGTTTACTAAAAATAAGTGAAAAAAAATCTCAAAAATTAAGTTGCTAAACAGCAAGTCATGTATAATTATTTTATCAAGACTTTTAATATTTAAGTTAATGACTAGTTAAATACTTGCGAAAATGGGCATGAGAACTATATATCAAGCTCTGATTTGCCAGTTATGAAGTCTGGGTTTTAATCTCAATTGGGTGTACTATGGATTGTTTTACAAAATGATTCTCCACTCTCCCTCCCAATCTAAAAGAACCGCTAATCAAGCAAAATTCTCACTAAGACCACTGATAACCCAGCCATGGTTCTGAGGCTGTAATCTTCCAAACAATCTCCCCATCGTTTCCATCTCTCCTTCTTATTAATGAAATTCAAAACGGGAGCACTCAAATTGTGGAATAAAATATGCCTGTCAGCCGTTGCACATGAATTTCGGAACAACCTGTAATCCCATTCCACCTATAGCCAACCTAACCTAACCTAACCTAACATAACGTTGCCTAAATTTTCCATTTAGAACAAAGCCATCATGAATTTAATTTTTAGCCCGCAGTTCGTGTGAGGGTAGTACCAACCTCGGATGAGTTGTTCTGCGATTCGTGTGCACCAATCAAAACATTGAAAGCATAACTTGAGGTGGTTTTGGTAAGTAAGGGGGTAGGGAAAGATTTACCGGTGTTCGAAAAGCAATGTAGCGAGTGTTGGTGAGTGCATAATACCACACAAAAATCGTTAACTTTACAATTATAATCCAAAGCCCATTTCGTTGATGCTTATGTGGTAAGTTATAGTTTTCTCTCCACCCCAACCCTGCCCTAGAATTCACCTCCTTCTCCCTTAAACCCCTAACCAACCCTTATCCACACCCTCCCCTCTGTTTGTAGGCGCCGCAGAAACCCCTCTTTTATACCCAAACCCCTCAAAAGCTCGCTTTTCCTACTTTGAAAGGCTCGCAGTTTACGTTGATTTATTTCCACGTCGGGAGATCTCGCCTATTCACTGCAGAAGGTGGTGGTGGGATATATACCGCTTGGTCAGCACATTTCCGTACACCGTGAAAAGGACGCAAATATTTTGAAGGTCCGACTTGCCCTTCTCCTCAGAAGTAACACGAATGAAATTTCATATGTAGTAGTGCTATCGTGTATATATAATATATATATATATTTCAGTAATAACTCTTATCAAGGTTAGTATAATGGCTACTTGTTATTGTAACTATTATATTTAATTATAACAAAGTCGATATTATTTTATAATCATTATTTTTATTCAAAAGGCTAAAATCAACCTGCACAGTACAGTCTGTTCAAATTCCTCTTAAACATTTTAAAATCGTGGAGATTATTTTTTTAAATAGGCATAGGCCTAAAACTAATGTATATGTATTTCCAAAATGATACACTAAAACATCATAAAAACCTCGTGTTAGTAGCAGTAGTGGAAAATATATCCATACTACTTAACGAGTCAAAGGCCCAATTATTTCTAACTAACAAAACTGGAGGTGTTGTACTCTTTTTTTTATGCAACGCGTCTTACTACGTATTTATTTTATTTTAGTACCGCATCTTACTACCCATTCGGATTAAACGCGTATGTTATAATTACGCAAACGTACCAGGGATGAGAAAGGTAGAAACCAAAGGAATTATAAGCATTTGCGGGAAAGGAGTGTGGAAACCCATTTTGGAAAATACCACCTAGTTTGATGTTTATTCCTCGTGATCATCGATGCGAGCTATTGATAATTCATATGTGATTTTAGATTAAAACATTTTATAGTCTTACCATTCTTCTAGGCTGTCAATAGAAAGAGCTGCTGCAGATAAATGAATATCTCCCAAATCTCATCATATTTCAAATATTCATTTCAGATACTACAGACTAGTCGTTGGTCTAAGTACCACAACTTCCCAACTCGAACAAGTGCAAGTTGAGGACTTACTGTGCGCTTATTTACCCTAGACCTCTGTCTATCCTACTTAATTTGTGCTTTTTTTCTTTCAATCGTTATTTTCTTAACACACTTTATCTCTTTAATATCCTCCTCATAATTACTTCCACATGCAAACTTTCACACAACCTCAATTATTACAATCTCTTTCTGAATAATATATAACCACACCTTTCTTCCTCTTTACCTAATCTTTTATAATATAGCTTGTTTCTATATTACCAACCTCACACATATAACTTCTCTTTATAGCATCTGAATCCCTCTCTCAATTAAATTTATCGCCTTCATTTCCCCATGTATCGTCTTACTTTATCTCACTAATCTCTTTCACTTTTTTCTCTAATCCTTTCTCCACTCATTTTCTGGTCTAAATTAGGTATAGTAACTGGTTATTTAAGAAGTATGATAAATTAATAAACAAAAATAAAAGAAAGAAAGGGAAGCTAAGAATTAAAAAATAAAAGGGTAATTTGAAAGGGGAAATAAAACGAGGCGCGGTAAATGAGCTACGAGTGTAAGTATAACTTAAGCTAAACAGAATTGATCGTTTGATATGTTTACAACTTAAAACTTGGACTCTTTGTTTCGATAGAGGGAAGATGTTGATTACCTAAGCTAGAAAAATCACGCTAGCTTTTATTGTAAAACTGTACTTTGTTATCTAAATATCACAATTTTCCTTCGAAAAACGAAAAACCATAACTTAATAAATGATTTATAAACTGAACGCACTAAATTTCTTGGAAATTATTGTTTCTGGATCACTTAACGGTGTTCTCTAGTTTATTTCCGAAGTAAGCCCTTTAATCTTGGGTTACATAATATACAGGTAAGGACAAAATAAAACAAAAAGAAAGACGTCTAATAAAGCGGTTACAATCTTAATAAAATATGAGTTTGAAATATTCATGTTAAAATTCAAACAAATTGAAAATAATGTATTTAAGTCCTAGGAACCCAAGTTAAAAAAATAGGATCAATAAATAACAAATAGACTAAAAAGTTTTTCAACAACATTTTCAAAAGTAAATTATCAGTGAGCTTCCACTTAATTACATTTCATAAAGATTCAAAACTATTAAAACAATTTTAAATGATCTTAAAATTGTATTTAGTGACGCTGTTAAAAATGACAATTTGGTTTTGAGGGAGGTTGGATCTATTGTACTTTTCTAAAAAATTATTTTGACATCAGAACTGTGAGACTTAGAATGAAATATCAATGGTATAAAACTAATTAATTATTTTCAATACATTTTTTAACATTAATGAACTTAAAATGTAAGGTTTTCTAACCTATAAGGAAATAATAATACCATTCTTCTTCGTTTTGGTTTGAAAAATATTCTAAAATAACAAATCGCTTCTTAAATAATGTGGGATATATGAATGTCTGCAACGCATCTTCGATAGGCGGCGTACTTAAGCTCCTCACCATCACCCACATATTTCTCTTTGGCAATCATGACTAGACAGAGAGTAAAGTGCACAACTTTCTACAATTATTAATACATCCTTTCCCCGCCAAATGTTATACTAAAACAAAATGAATATATATGTATGTAATAACAACGAGGAAATCAATTTCATAACTACCTACTATGGTGGTCGCATGGTATAGGGAGTCAATATCGTGTTAGTCTAAACTGCCGATTACAGAAAGATTGGAGTTCGAATCCCGGTCGTATGCACTGAGGTGTTTATATTTTTCAAAATGGTTGCACACAAACACGGGTAAACTTCCTCTAAATTCAACCTTCCTCATAACTAAATCCTTAACTTAATTAGTAGATATACCTATAACCTGGACATGTAGTAAGACGCAATGTAAAAAATATCATAATAATTGCATTCATTTTACTCCAGTTATTTGTACTGTCATATTTTTAATAGTGGTTTTATATTTGTATTTTCTGAAGGCAATTATTGCACCAAAACGTGATTACAAATAAAATTATATCTAGGACAGGTTCAACCCCTTCTTAGTATAGGTCTTCTCCATATACTTGGTTTTATATTTAGTGTTATCTAACACAATAATTTTAGTTCACCTTGGTTCAATTTTGGGTTGATCTGACGAATATATTTACTATCTATTTGAGAGTTCGTCCTATGATCCAAAGTGTAGGCCTACATAGGCGCTAGTTCTAGGGATGAGTACTTGCAATATTTTAAGTTATGTTAGTTTTAAATTAATGTGCTGATTAATAATAAAATTGTAAAATGTTAATAATTTTGGACATTTAAAAATATCTTTCTATGTAAATCAAACTGTACCAACCTGTTCTGTTCGGAATTATTTAGACAGGTGTGAATTAAAATTAAATGGCGTGCTGATCTCTAACCTCAAGACATAAATGTATCTAAGAAGATCACGTGTTAAACTGGTCTGTTTTATTAACAAACTGGCGGACGTACTCGTCGTAGCCCGGGGTAGCCATACAATGTATTACAATACATTTCATGGCTACCCTGGGTAACGATTTTCTCTGCTTCAAACCGACAAAAGAGAATATCTTCATTTTATTGCTTCCAATCTGGTTACAAAAAAAATATGTGAAATTTTGGCTTCGAGGTGCACATGTTCGTACACAGGGGTTACTAATGTTTAAAGTTCATACCTCTGTGAAGATAGATATCACTCAACGTTCATGAAAGATAAATACTTCATTTTATGTACATATAATAATCTATAGCAAAGTGAATCATAATGTGTAGATTAATGAAACCTTTTGAGCATGAGTTTGCTATTTTCAATATTTCCTGAATTCATTTATTATTTTAAAAACTGTAGAATTTGTTTAGTGCAGAGCTGTGTTTGAGGAAAATACCTAAGAGGCAAACGAAAGATAGGATGTTCGGATTGCCTTAGACAATATTATATTTCTTAAGTATATTATTATTCATAAATTAGTACAATATATTTCAACGTGATTTAATAAAATGTTTTCAATTTTATGTTACTATCAGTTTTAAAATTAGGCTTATAGATTTTTTAAAAGAAGCTTATTTTTCAAAACAAATACATTTTAGTCAATATTGATTATTCTATACTTAAATACCATTTATATATTTTGAATAGAATATTATTCAAAGAAATTATATATTTTGGTATCGAAGTAGTGCATTTCATATAATAGGCTTCGTTTTTGCATTTAATTTAATTACAAATATAGTAGAAAGATAAAAAAAATAGCCAAATTCATCAATATAATACTAACGATTAAATTAATTGAAAATAAAAATTATGTTATAACACAAATCAATTTTTGGTGTTTTATTTAAATTAAATTGTTTTGTCTCTATTTAATAATATTCTATTTTTGGGCATTCAAAACCTTTATAGGTTATACATTTTAATATTATTCTTAAAAACCAATTATATTCTTATTCAGTATTTAAAAATTTCATGCTAATCCTTTAATACCCTCTTAGATTTTACATACTAAGACTCATCAGGACCGTCGATCACGTAATTTTCAAAGCCCTCGTTGGTTATAGCATATATATATAATTACCTTCCCCAGCCCGTAATATAAAATACGGCTATTCCTCAGTAATGCCCTATATAATCCATAGTACGCCCGGTGCGTGTCTATATATTATATTTCCAGACCCACCCTCTCCCTTTATTCTCACCCACACCCCAAATTGCTGCCCTTGATAGCCTCCAAGGCCAGGCGGGTTGCGTTAGATCTCGAGATACCAGGACCGGGGTATCAATTGCGTTTCAAAATAGCCCTGTGAGAACCAGAACCCGTAGGCTAACCCCCTCCCCCACATACCATTCCCTCCGGCTGCCCAAAGAAGCCCGGATAGTAATATAAAAATATATGGTAGAATGACCATAGAGTTTACTACCGTCGCAGGTGTGAGACATTTAGCTGGTAGACCAAGGACTAGATGAAAAGTAGTCAGACACGATCATGTGAATTTGATGTGGGTGATAAACTTTACTTATGGTATTAATGCCGTGATCAGAGTCCTACTACCCCTATCCGGGCTATCTATGGATGGAATATATCAACGTTATTTAATAATTATTTATACACAATCTGATTTGAGTACCGTTGATTTTTAAAGCGTGCTTCAAATTTATTTCTAAGTTAAATACAAAGAATAATATCATCCACCAAAACACGATCTTTAGTTAAAATATCGTTCCTGATGTTATAGAGTTCGATATTAAAAAACATAATAATATGTAAAGTGTCTCAAATATTTAAAAAAATAAAGAATAGTTAATATATGTCAACATTTTAACTATAAATGTTTATGCTATTTTAAAAGTCATATGTAAGTGTTGTTTTTTTTTCATTTTCTCCTCAGAAAAATGGGGTTTGCACTATCTTTTAAAATAATTTGACGTTCTTAGCATTTATTTATAGCTGGTGACTAAAAACACAAATAATGTTTAGTACCAACATATTTTACTGACCTAGCGTAGACAGGCTTTATTTTAACAGGATGAATCGATATTAACTGTCAAATGCGTAGACTAATTTTAATGAAATTTGGCGGGGACGTTATTTAAACCTAGATCTAACAACTGTTGTACACTCCATTCTCCATGATAGATAGGAGTCTTACCTTGATGGATTACACTATAGCTCTATATTATAAACTGTACCATCGTGTAACCATGTGAGGTGGTATTACTGTTTTCAGGGTAAACGATGGGTACATAATTTATCAATATGGTTAGACTTAAATTGTTTTTTGTTTAAAGTCATTCAAGCATCATAAGTGTATAGCACAATTTTAACAAATGTATCATAGTGACTTCTTAAACAACTCAGATAACGATTACTCTGTATGAAAATAATGTTCTATTGAATAGAGTATTAGTTTTTTTGTCTAACTTGATCATCAAGGTAAATTATCAACTTCAAATCCAAAGATAAATGTTTGTACTGTAGCATCCAGCGACATGAGCGTACAAATAAAAGAAATTAAACTTACCCCATCATACTGCAGCTGATGTCAACAGAGAACATTAACGCGAGTTAAAATCAAAACAGACCCATTCATCCACGCGTTGGATGTAGTACTGAACCCAGATTGTGTATTAGATTTGTGCCAAAGATCTTAGTGACAAAGATCTTTCGTTGTGAAGATTTTCTACTCACCCCTAGTTTAGGAAGAGCTTTGGACTGAAAGGAACATTCTAGATGTATATTCTCATGCGCGTGTGCGGCTCACGAATGTTCAATGATTGCCCCCACCCCTTTTTCCCGTTGTTCTTTTTCTGGGTTGCGTTGAATATATAGTGGCGTCTGAGCGTTCAGACGTCACTCTTGAGCGTGATCAGATTGGGAGCAGGAGAAGCTCTAGCTTCGAGTAATATAAAATGTAAGAGCAAAATTTCCTTTCGGCTTCATTAATATTTCTTATTTATATCATGTTAACTTCTTATTCAAAATTCTTTTTAGGTTATTTAATCTTAAATTTTTAATAATCTTAAATACGCTCGACTTAACTTCTAAGTCGATTAGTTAGACGATCGAGACATATATATCGATAATCGATCTTTATTTTGTTCTTCGATAATAATAAATAAAAATCGACTTTAAACTTTAGGATGTTTACTATATGTTACCATAGACAAAAGAGTCGATTTTGAATCTCATGAATATTGTATTATTCGGTCTTTTGATAATAAATTTAAATATTTTTATGGATTCTGTAAATCTTCTAAAATTCAATGATAGTCATTTTATCCATGACGTTTCAACGTTAACTTTTGCAATTTGTTGTTGTTATGACAAAATGGTATTTAATTGTTAATAAATAATACAAAAAAGTAATGTAAATATTTGGGTAGAATTCTAAGTAAATATTATTGGGCTAGTTAAATTGTTGTATAGGTCTATATTCTAAATGTTGAGATAAATATTTTGTATAATCATCCGACTAAGGATAACGTTCTTGATGATCTATTTTCTTGTAACACATGAACTCGTAGCTAATTTTCTAGATATTGTTTTTAAGTGATCAATGCCATTTTACAGTATTAGGTTAATTTATGGTAATGGCGATTTTTCTCAAATATTAAAATTTGTTTAATAATATAAACCATGCTGGTTTTCCCTAAATATATTCATATATTTATTGCTTGCATACGCTAATGATGTCTCAAATATTTCCTAAATGTCAATTTTGTCGCATTATATTAGTTATATATTTTTTTCAAAGGATTGATTGCCTGTTAAATAAGTATCAACTTGAAAACATTTCCTATTCTTATTCATAACTTTAATCCACCATATCCTAGGTATTTTATTTTATGTGTGTTATTGATTGAGTCTTTATTCTGGTGTACCTTTTTTTAGAGATTAATTCTTCGTTCTTTTAACTATCTCTGGAGATAGACCGTTCTCTTATTGAACTCCGCAACGGGTGGGAGTTGCGGGGACTGAGTTTTGAATGTTTGTCCACAGACAATCAAAGCAAAGAACTCCAAGCACTCGCTCCTTTTGCCATTTTTTGCCCCGTTATATTTTGTTATATTTGGACCTCCTGTATTCCCCTTAATCTTGTTAAGGATGGTTCAATACTGTAATAACGATAAAAATATGCAGAGAGCGATGTGTGTGCCAATATGAAATTTTAGTGCAGATTGGTTAATATTATTTTATCACGCGCTATTACCATGTACCTAATTTAATTTTTATGTTTGCGTTAAAACTTCTATTTAAATATATAACTTTTGGGATGGTAACAAAAAGAAAAGCTTCAAATTTATTGGTGATTATTTTAATATGTGCTACTAGTAGATTTATGAACAGTACACCTTGCTCCACCCATTCAAAAAAATGCATAATATATCATGTTAGGAATAATTTCATGTTCTTATTAATGCTACAGTCATAAGATTTATCTTTGCATTTCAAGTTGAAATACCACCCATAAATTTTTCTCGGATTTAAAGGATATTTAATGTTTTTCCTTGATAATCAAGTTAGAAATAAAGAAATTAATACTTGTTCAATAGTACATTATATGAGTCGTCAACATATTCATCATCATCATCACCATCATTTGCTTCCAGCCTGTCACCGGGTACGTTTAGTAAAATTCCTCCATCTTCCTCTATCCTTCCACCATTCTTCCTCCTCTGATTTCTTCCATTCTTTTCTTATTACTTGCACGCTTTCTGTTATCTGCTCCTTCCATCTCTTTATTGAATTCCATCGTGGTATGTTTCCTATATACTTAATCGCCATCATTCCCTTTCACATCCTAACCTTTTCTGTCTTCATTACATGTCCATACCATCTCAGTCCTGCGTCCTCTACTATCTCATGTACTCCCACTCCTTCCCAGATAATGTCATTCCATATTTATCCTCATGACAGTTAACATGCTTCTCGTAAACTTCATTTCAATGGCTTACCCTTGTTTGTACATTCAACATACATGTAACTGCTGCGTGTGTGAGATTGAGTACAAAGTACGCTCTGTGCAACAATTCCTTATACTTCAAGGGCACTCCTCTTTTGCATAGCCGGTCTCTGAAACACCTATAAAACAATTCTTCATGCTGTCCTCTTTTCATTAGATCGTCTTTACTTCCACCTTTCATCTCAATCACGCTTCCGAGATATTTTATATTCTGTATTTTTCTCAGCTCTACTCCATCCAACTTTAGGCCCCCTTTTCCTTGTCATTAACATCACTATCTTCCTCATCTCATTCCTGTAACTGTTCCTGTACTTCCTATATCTTCTCCACACCTTCCTTCTCTTCTCATACCACCAAGTCATCAGTAAACATAATGGCTTTTATTTTTCCTCGCCGAGTTGTCCTGCCACTTTATTCATGAGTCATGACCGTTTACATTACCATTACAAATAGTAGTGGTGGGATGGAACTCCTTTTTTTCACTCCATTTTTTATTTGGAACCATTCCGTCCTCCCTCACTTCGTCTTAACACAGCTCTTGTTATCCTCACGCATACCTTTCACTCTCATTGCAACTCCTATTTCCACTTCAGCCTCCTTCATCGCTTTCATAACTTTATTTATATCCACGATAACATATTCCTTCCCCATCCATAAATACAACTACCAATTCTTGTCCAAATTCATAATTTCTTTCCATCAGCTATCGTATGGCAAAATCTAGTCTATTGTAGGTCACTGTTCCCTAAATCTATGTTTTCCCTCTCTCAACCTTACTTTCATTGTATATCTTACTCTCTTTTACAGTATATATTTTTTTGTATGGTGGCACATCGGAGTTATCTCTCTATAATAAGGCCTATGTATACCTCTTTCTGTCTCCTTTCTTTTAATTAGGTATTATATATCCCTTTATTCAGTCATCCGTTACCTTGTTCTCCTTGCAAACAATTCTCAACACCCTGTATGACAAATTTATACGTGATTCAACTGCAGCTATGATCATTTCCACAGTCAGTTTGTACACAGCCGGTGATGAAAATGTAAATGGAGAATAACCCTGGTTCACGTGGCTTAAGACGTCATTCTCACAATATTATCATACTTTAAAACAAAATACACTACAGGTATTCGAGCGATTTTTTATTTTTTATTTAAATCACTTGAGATGAACTATTAAACAAAAAACTCTTTGAGCAGCCACCATTTTGAAACATGAGTATTGTTCAGGCGTTGTTTAACCTAGGTTAAAAGAATGTCCCTGCTAAACTTTATTTGAATTGGTTACACATTTGATGGCTGTTGCTGTGGAACAAACATCTGAACAAACAGATGAAATACCAAAAAATTAAGGTCATTGGATAAATGAAATTTTACTTCACAATTTTAACAAGTGTATAATTCTAAGCTATAAATAGTGGTTTAACTATTCAAAACACCCGCCTCGGTGGCGTAGTTGGCTAACGCGCTAGTCATGTTGAGATCGACTGCTGAGGACGGGTAGATCGAGGTTCGAATCTCGGTCGGGTGAACTGGGGGTGGTTTTTCCTAAATGGTTTTCCACTAATTCAACCTACCCAATTCCTAATCCATTAGCGTAATTAGTACTTAAAGCGTATAACCCGAACGGGTAGTAAGACACGGTGCTGAATAATAATAATAATAATTACTATTTAAAATCATTACAATTCACGATTTATGAATTTTATGTTTTTATACTTGTTGCGTAATGCTTACTATTGTGTTTGAGTAAAGTAAATTAATATTTATTAATAAAAATTATTAATATAATAAATATTTCGCTGTGGATACCTCACATGAATGTCTACTTATACTAAATCCCAGCCCCATACATTAATTACTTAGCCTTAACAAAGATACGCAAAAAATCAGAAAAATTGCTAGTTCAACCCCTCACTACTCCTGAACTGAAATTATTTTAAATCAATGAACTTCTAATCATAAATTATACACTTGCTAAAATTGTGCAATACAGTTTTTAATGTCGAATGACTTTAGTTTAAAACAAGAACTCGCTATATCTGTCATTTAATTCATTTTTAATTGTAATTGCAGGATAGCAAAAAAATCAAAATGTAATAAAACTGTATAACCATTCAATATTTGTACTCAACAAAGATTTTAATGGTGATCAGTTTCAAATAACATACCCCTTTATATAAGTGAGGGACACGTAATTATGAAATTGAAAAAATACCCCAACCAGTATCGATCTATCCTCTGGTTGTAACGGATAACAAAAGATCGTCTGCCATTCAACCACACCCATTGCCGACACCCTGCACACACGCATATAAACTATATTACAACCCTAGGAGGATGTAAAGGGTTGTTAAGTGTTTACGCACAGTAAATAAAAGGGGGATGTCCAAAGTGGATTTCGGAATTTTTTGGAAAAGGGAAGTTTTTATTTAATTTTCGCTAAATACTGCATTTTTCTCTGTCTTACTATCAGTTCCGGGTATGCACATCTAGCTACACTAATGAGGTAAGGGTGAGAAGGGTGTAATTTAGATTAAATGCACATGCATTTGCAGGAAGGGAGAGTGGAAAGTATTTAGGGGGAAAAAAACACTCTCAGTTCATCCAACCGGAATTCAAAAAAACACACCTCCGTCACCGACGACCCAATACATTGCGATAGTAGCACCTTAGAACAATCGACTAGTGGTACGGGTTGTCAACGACCTCTCATGGATAATATATTGTTTCTGTTTAAAACACTGTATAAGGTGTCCATTTATGTGGCAAGATACTTACTCTATGGCATTAGGAAATCAAAAGCTGTTGCTGCACTTACAAAGTTACGCCACCTATCCTTATCTTGAGCTAGTTTTGACAAGTCCATCTCATTACAGCCTATCCAGTCCGTCACATTACAGCCTATCCCTAACTTTAGCTGGTTCTATCCAGTCCACCACATTATAGCCTATCCCTAACTTTAGCTGGTTCTATCCAGTTCACCACATTATAGCCTATCCCTAACTTTAGCTGGTTCTATTAAGTCCACCACATTACAGCCTATCCCTAACTTTAGCTGGTTCTATCCAGTCCACCACATTACAGCCTATCCCTAACTTTAGCTAGGTTCTATCCATTCCACCACATTACAGCCTATCCCTAACTTTAGATGGTTCTATCCAGTCCAACACATTACAGCCTTTCTCATTCAAGTCCTTTCTAAAGTTCTACTCCCATTTGTGCCCAGGTCTTCCCTCTGGTCTCTTCCCATTGGGTCTTCCAGTCAAATACCTTGAAAATAGTTCTAGATCCTTCCATTCGCACTGAACATCCCGCTCACTGGAACCTACGAGAATTGATTACCTTAATAATATCTGGTGATGAGCACGGAGTATGTATCTAATAATAAATAGAATAAAACATATTAAACCTCAAGTTATTAGGACAAATATAATACGTGTGGTTAAAAATGAGCACAAGACAGGTGTGTTTAATCGGGCTAGAGGAGCGAGGGCTGTCTTTAAACTCGACCGTTTGGCATTTCATGTTTATGTCTGTTTGTCTGTCCCGCAATTACCTTTAAATTCTTAGACCAATTTTAACGAAACTTTGAAGGGACTTTCTTTGAACATAGGTAAAATGAGGTAATGGTACGTATATGTTTTTTTTTATAATAATGAAGTATATTGAAAGACTGACGTTCAAACTGCGTGAGAATCAGTCATTCTCTATGAATATAATGTACTATTAAGCATAAGATTCTTTTGTTTTCTGTATTAACTTGATCATGAAGAGAAACTACAAGGATAAATTATAGGAGATACTTCAACTTGAAATAAAAATAAAATCTTAAGATTGTAGTAACTATAAGAACATGTAGTATAGCTAGGTATATTCAGCATGTACTTTCTAAAACAAATGACAAAAGTAGTTGAACTCTATATTGCACAAAACATCCTGTCTCTTGCTCAGTAATTTATTTATCTGGCCCTCGCTGTGGAAGGTATGACAGACTATCAATATATATTCGCCAAGCATGGAATAAAATCCTGGAGTCTTATCTTAATAGAAAGGCACAATACCTAATGCTCCAAAGCATTGAACAGAGAGCTATTTTCACGTATTAACACGTCGAGTCATGTAATCTGCGCCTGTCAATTACGATAGATATTAACAAAATCAAAAATGGCATTAATAAAATAGTTTGTATTTTCCAAAAGGCTTTTTTTAATTAAAATTAAACATTAACCAACCCATACGGGTAGTAAGACGTAGATGGAAACATAAATAAGAAACACAAAATGATTGCTAATTTTAAGGTGGTATGGAAATAAACGTGAGTTAAGGTATGTATTTTTGTATTTAAGTATTTATATTTAAAAAAATTAGGCCAAAATAAATAAAATATAGGTTTAGTAGATAAATTTAGTTTGATTTTTGTACACAAAGTAATCTCAACAGTTATTGAATTATTGAGTCATAAGCATAGCAGCATTTGACTAAAACAACAACCTTTAACTAAAGAGAAAAAGTTAATCTCAAATTTCAGGATGACAATGCTACTAGAATCTATTTAGAGTGGTCCTTGCTTTTAAATTCTCTAGAGACAACAATATTCAAGCATTTTTCCCGGTGATTTTTTTTTTACCGATGCACAAAATTCAAGCAAAATTCTCGTTCTTCCTGGCTTGGTCAATCAGTGGCCATCCTCTTTGAGATGTTTATAGCAATTAGTATTTTTGTTGAGAAACCATTTGTATTATCTTAGTTATAAAACATTTGTTCTATTTTAAACAATGTTGGATACATTAAATAAAATTGTCATTGCTTACTAAGAAATACCATAATATTTATTGAATGTCTAAACATTCATTGGTAAGTAAAAACCCTCTTGGGTTAATAACAATAAAATTATTGGAGAAGTTCTCCAACGATATTTAATCTGTAACAAAGTTTGGCTAACCAAACGAGTGCAAATGGTTTACCTCCAAAAAGTAAAATCTTCACAATAATTCTATACTCGCCTGAACAACATTAAGGAGCTTCGGTGGCCACATGGTCTAGCGCGCTACTCTCATGTTGGACTAGACTGCCTAAGATGGAAATATCGGGGTTCAATCTCAGTCGTGTGCGTTGAGGGTGTTTATCCTTAAATGATTTTCCACTCCTCCTACATATACATATGGATGCACTTGATTCATATTAAAGTTTTCTAATACTTAACATATTAGTGTAGTCAGTACATAAGTGTATAACCCAAACGGGTAGTAACATGCTGTGCTAAAAAATCTATAGGTCTACCATATATATATATATATATATA
>CABFOV010000152.1:44429-69963 GCA_902141375.1 Timema poppense
GTGTATGTGGAGAGAGGAAAGCTTCTGACATACTGGAGACGACATATGGAAGATTCTGGCTCACTTCTTTTTTTTTTCACACCACATGTGGTTTAGAAACCTGCACACCAAAGCCGAACTATGATGACGTCTAAAAATAGAATAACATTTGATTAAAAATAAAAAAATTTCACATGAAATGTTATTTTAGTCAAAATTTAGTCCCTGCACTATACTATGTATTTTATACACACACATATATATATATATATATATTTTATATGTTAGGTTCACGTCTTAATAACCGTTCAGGATAAATTACTCTATTAATTACGCTAATCTTTTAGGAATAGTGTAATATCATTTAAGGAAAACCACTTCTGGTACACCTGAGGGAGATTCTAACCCCGATCTTACCGACATAGTCAGTTCAGTATATTGTGAAAGTGACACCTTAGATAAGTTTTTCTCAATCTTTTCCCAATCGCGGCCCATTTGATAATCGTTCGATGCACACGTGGACTAATAATTGTGTCTGTCCTCGGGGTGTTGTTTTGATTAGGACTGAAGCCCTCAAAAATTGAATAGATTAATATTAGGATTTGGGTAATTTTTGAAAATTGACATAGGCCTAGTAGTTTTATATAAAATTGATAATTGGGAAGCCTTTACATGATAGTATAATCAATATCATTTGACGATTGCTGATTACTTATTTTTTTTAAGGTAGTAAAAAACAATAATATAAGTTACTATTTGAGAAAGTAAATGCGAAAGTGTCATACCATTAATTTTTCCTTGGTCTAGTATCCGAAGAACCTAGCACATCACCACTGACAATCAGTGGTCCGCAGACCACAATTTGAGAAGCACTTCCTTAGACATTTCGACCACCGAAGCGGGTAAATAATGAATGTATAGTTTGTTTTTTATTGGCTCAAACTAAATGGATTATACCGAACAATCATATCATTCAGGAATCATACCATGCATTTAACAATAAGTTAAAGGCCATACTTCTAATTTCATAATAATGAACTATATTCAAAAATAGTTCTTGGAACCGTTTATCCATAATTCGACGCTCATCTTGTAGACTGAATTAAGGCGTCTCAGAAAATTTTTGGATGCACTCATATGTATCTACTTTATCAAGTTTTTACGTGTTCTGCGAGTCTAACTAGGTAACCATTCCAGCTAGCCAAATAATTTACATTAATAAAAGTGGTCTAGTTAGTGCATGGCTTAGAAGAAAAAAAAACATGTCTATGAAAGGAGAGTATAAAACCATTACGGAGAAAAACTCACTGAGCATGACAGGAATTCGAACAAAACTGAAACCTTTGTCCTCGTGCGGGTACTAATTAGTTACGATGAGCAATTTATTATTCTTTAAGTATTTAACTGATAAACATAAGCCTATATTAATACATGGCTAACAAACTTATAGCCTAAAACTTAACACTAAGCGACCAGTCCTAGCACCGTCAATTTGAGGGTATCACCTATATGAGAGGAAATATCGTCACACTTTAATATTTCTCATGGGAATAAATCTGTAAAACATCAACATAATTCTCAAATATCTATATAAAAAAATATGTCATGTCCTTATCTAATATTGCTTTATTAATTTTAATAAGGCCATATATCTATGTGTATAGCTATTTACTTTCTTTTGCGTAGAACGATGTTGAAAAGGATCTAATTTTCAAATTTTCCAAACAGCTTTTAAAAAGTAATTTTTAAACTTAATATTAAAAACTTATTATTTTCTAACATGTTACACCTTTACTAAGTTGATAGCGTGTCTACCTACTTAGATCAAGGTCCTAGGTTCAATTTTTGGTATGGCCAAAATAATTATTGTGTGTGAAATTGGGGTTTTTCATTTCACAATGATGAATTAATGGCCGGGGGACTGGCTGTTGTTTGTTCTATATCTAATTTAGATAATAAGTCATGTTCTGATATAATTATTAGGTTTATAAAGTGTACGTTATACGACTCAGATAAAAAAAGTAATATAATTCCCCTCCATTGTGGTATGAGACATATTTTAAAATAACAAACCTCTTCTTAAATGATGCTAGATTTCTGAACGTCTGTAACGTGACTCTGTGTCTTGGAGGTTGTGGAATGAGCCTATACTTAACCTAGCATAACCTAACCAAAGGCACATCACAATTATAAGCAAACAATCCTAACATAATACAAGGCAAAACACGATATTAAGTATTTGAAAAATGAGATGGAAATTTTTTGGTTGGTTCATGGGGCCTAATTCATAAGGTCTATGGGGCCGAATTAGTATTAAAGCTGGGGCCGAATTCGCATTTACAGGTTGGGATGGAAAAAAATGTGAAATGTCCATGTTTTTGCAGTTTTTAAGACAAGAAACTTTTTTTTTTGCCTATAAATATAAAATATGTATCCAGTAAATACGTTTAATTTAAATTTCTACACAAAGTAATATCAACAACATTTGAATATCTGCCATGAGCACTGCAGTATTTGATTACAACTATTTTATGGAAAATGCCAAACCCTTCCTTCACCTCTGACAAGACATATTGTGAATGTGAGGAATTCCAGGCCTCCACCGTGGTTCGGATTCCACGTTAAACTGTAGGTCCTTCATTTCATCTCACAATCACCCTACCATTTAACATTAGCGTAAGTGCGTATAACCCGAACGGGTAGTAAGACGCGGTGCTAATAATAATAATAATAATATGGAAAATAAAAATTAATGTTCAAATTACCCAATACCTATTGGAGATATGTAAGACTTTTGATATTAATGTGTGTAAAAAATTAAGCTAAATGTATCTATTGAAAGTGTATTTAATTTAACTTGGCCAAAAAATATATTTATGTGTAAAAAAAACTAACCTTATCTAGCGTTCTCTTTCACCCCTTCTTAAGTGTCTACATATGGAATGTACCCTCACACAAACACAACATTCCTCTACGTATCCCCTGAGATAAAAAAAAACAACAGTTTTCTTCCAAAGTCTGGCCAGTCTATCTTAACACTAATCTATAGGGACGAGCGACAGGTTCTAGGATAGCTTAAATACCCTTTTTCAAATAACTTAACCAATAAAATAGACTTGTTTATTGAACACGTACAGTTTCCACTGTACTTTCTATGGTCAGCCTAATTGTACAAGGCCACGTTTTCAATAAAAATGTCACTCTTTCAAGTCGATAAATTTGTGTAACATCCAGCAGCACGCTCACTTTTTATATCGTGTGAGTTGCATGTGTCCCTACATATTGTATTTTGTTAGCCAAACCATTGTAGAAACTTATAGACTTTTATTTAGTTTATTTACCTTACAACTTGATTAAGAGAGCCGTACAATATCTAGATGAGGTGAATTTGTTTATATTCCTGATTCCCAAATCAGTTGAAAAGGTAAGCCAACTTGTGAACCAATAAGAATATCAAGTGTTGATGAAAGGGAGGGGGGAGGGGGGTGAACACTCTTCTGTCTGACCATAATTTTGAGTAAAAAACTGTAGAAAATAATCGAAAAATCCTTTTTTATAAAACCGTTCGAAATTTATGCTTGTGTTATTATAAATATAATATGGCTAGCTATAAATGATTAAGATATTGTGTAGTCAGCTTTATTTAAAGGATAATTTAATATTACTGTAATACTACCCGCCTCGGTGGCGTAGTTGGCTAACGCGCTAGTCGTGTTGAGCTCAACTGCTGAGGACGGGGAGATCGAGGTTAAAATCTCGGTCGGGTGAACTGGGGGTGATTTTTCCACTCTCCCTCCACGCAAATGCGGGTTCACTTCCTATAATTCAACCTTCCTTATTCCTAATCCATCAGCGTAGTTAGTACTTAAAGCGTATAACCCGAACGGGTAGTAAGAAGCGGTGCTAAATAATAATAATAATAATAATAAATACAGTAATGCTATAAAAATTGTTTTACATATTTCTAAAAATGAATTTGGTTAGAAATAAATATGATCCGAGTGTCAGTTTTCTAAAAATTTAGTTTTAAAACCAACACCGTTGGATTAGTTAGCATTTCTGACTTTGACGCAGGTGATGGAGGCTCAATCCCCTCAGGATGCAATGAGAGTGGTTTTTTTATTTATAAATGATCGGTTTTCTATGCTCTCTTCAAAATAATTATGATGCATTCACATTACATTCACAATTTTATATCGTGTAACATTAGCTGACGTCAGGTGTGAAATCCCAAATTGACATTTGGAGGACTGATCATTGATTAACATTAAATCAATTTTTTAATCCACCCGTGCTGTTACTATATCATTAATATTATGACTAGTTTTTATTTTAACTTCGAAACAATATACTAAGAATTATTATTTTAAGATATTTCAACAAATAAACTAGAAGCACCACGCCATTGTACGTTACTCCTTTTATCTTCTTTTTTTTCTGTTGGTAAAGCAGTAGTCCGAACCCATACGAAACAGAAGTTTGAATGTTCCCCCAGACGGTGAACGCACACAAAAAGATGGCCACTCCCTGAACATTTCAAGACTTGGTCATTGGTTAGAATGGAAGTGACATCAAGTGTCAAGACTCTCTCCTCCTAAATTTTCCCATTCCTTTCCCCCCTCTCTATCTTTTTCTTGCTCTGCTGTTTCAGTTTCAGTGAGAATCTCAAACACGAGTCCTCCGTATACCAGTCTAACATAAAAATCTGTTTTATTCTCCTACAAGACCAAATTCTCCTTGCTTTTTTCTCTTACATGTTCTTACGTTTTCTCTATTGACTTATTTTTCCTCCGTTGATTCCTTTACCCAGGGACTGCTTTCCATGCAGAATATAGGGTTCGCTAAGAATAAGACTTGTGTGTGTGTGTGTGTGTGTGTGTGTGTGTGTGTATGTGTATGTGTGTGTATGTGTGTGTGTGTGTGTGTGTGGTTACGCCGGAAGGAAGTCTGAAGGCAGGATCAGCTTGCATTGTGATATGAAATTATGTAAAGAATAGAAAAAAAAAATTACATTTCAAAAGTAGAATAAAATTTATACTCGTGGTATAAACTCTTCTTAGAATAAAATTTATTAATTTATTTGAAATTGAGATTTTTTCTGAATACTAGTAATCAGTAGGCTATTTGAATTTTGAAAAACTTAAACTTTTGACATATTCGGTTAGCAAACTGAATAGTTGATTAAGTAATATTGATTAGTTTGTATGGTGAATATAACTTCTTAGACATCCGCTTCAGTGGTAGAATAGTCTAGGGCGTCACTCTTGGGTTGGACTGACCTGCTGATGACAGAAAGATCGAGGTTCGAATTCTTGGATCTACTAAGCGTGTTTTTTCATAAAATAGTTTTCCACTCTCCCTCCACGCAAATGCTGATAGACTACCTATAGAATGTTTCCTTCTCTATCCCTACCCCATCATAGTAGTTACTTTGTTATACATAATTTTTGTTTCCTGATGATACAGGATTAAAATGTGTTTTCTTGTTGGTCAATTTAAAAAGAGAATTATTTTGCTATTACCTACATATTTAAATAAAATTAAAATTAAAATGTCGATAGCACAGAAAAATTTGCTATCGCCCACAGGTTTAAAAAGGTAATAAAAAATACAGTGTTTAATAATGCCAATAACTAGTGTTTAAATAGTTGTCTTGTTTATTTATTCATGTGAATTGTTTTAGACTTCATTATTATTATTTAAGTTATACTGAATTATATTAAAAACAAATTATATCACTCCATTGCTATTTTTCTGTTGGCACGTTAAAGAACCAATATAGGATTGTTTTATATGGATGATGTATACAGGTATTAAGCCAGATGATAGATATTTTATAGGAACAAAGCCTATTCAAACAAGTAATTTGACTGATTCAATGAGGTGTTCAATAGTTTTTTTTAAACTGACTATACAACGTGTTACTGAAAAAGTTAAAAACATTTATCTCTGCCCTGATCTCTCTCCCTGGAAATATAAATAATTCTTAGAATCTTTTAATGGCCTTTACTGTTATTTCCATCACCAAACTGTCGTGGCCTTACGGAAACAATTTATTTCAACAATTCAGTGTGCTTACATCAGGGGTTGAGTGAGTACTGTGTTTCATTGTGCCCAGAAAGTTTGAAAGTGATGTAGACAGTTTTTGTTACGTGTTTAATGACTATACTATAAAATCCAATAACAAGATTATAACATCATTAAATAAGAAATCATATGAACTCTACTTTGGGTGCAAAATAAGTGACCAGGATAAAGCTTCGGGCTCCTCAAATTGTCTGTAGTAACATCTGTGCAGTGTATTTTATAGGGTGGTTGAAAGTCTCTCGGGAGTATATGCCGTTAGCTATACCAATGGTCTGGTGAGAGTAAAAATATAATTTGACAGATCGTTACTTCTGTTTAACTAAGATATCTTGAATTTTCTTGAAATCAAAACATAGTCGACAATATCCATCATTGCCTTTCGTCATAAAACTAGTGTTTCACAATCAACACCTGCCAGTTCATAAACCACCCTAAACATGGACCATTGTGATGATAGCAATAAGTATAAGGTGGTATCTATGAAACAGGGCATAAACGATGCAGACTTTCAGCCTTTTACATAAAAATGAACCACATATTATCATCCAGGGTGAGCTCAACGACATAGTAGGGAACTTTTAACTTATTTAATAGTCAAGCTGAATTGTTGGTATCACGATTACTAGACTGGATTCTTCTGCAGAATAATACAACTATTTCATTATTTCGCTACTTGCAAAAAGATATTTCTCAGCATTTTGCTTCAGATACTGATGTGACTTACAGTACATATATTGATATGGTAATGACTGCAGTAGGACAAATCACAATATCGATGAGTGGCGACTTTTCATTTATTCATTAAATCATAGCCTAAAAGTAGTTATTTTTTACAGTGGTAACAAACACCCCTTCATATTAATTTCTTACGCATTGCATACGAAGTAAACTTATGTAACCATGTAAAACTTACTTGACAAAATAAAATACAACAAGCACTGTCGGACTATTTATGTGGTAATCTAAATCTATAGCAATCTTGTAAGACATGCAAATAGGACATAATAAGTATTGCTGTTTTATTTGTGAATGGGATAGCCGAGCCAAGGACAAGTACTGCCCAGTGAAACTTTATAATTAACGTCACAAACTGACCCAAGAGGAAAAGAAAAAAAGTTGTTTACGATCCTTTAGTTGATGTCGCAAAAGTATTCTTATAATCACTTCACATATAACTTGGTTTAGTAAAAAAAAACTTTGTAAAAGCCATACAAAAGGATGTCCCTGATTTTAAAATCTACAGCAGAAATTCCGCCACTTGAGTGAAGTAAAGGTAAAATAAGTGATTTTTGCTGGTCCACAGATAAGGAAACTTACCACACATAAAACTTTTTATTCTACTCTGAATGAAGTTGAATTATTAGCTTGTAGGCCCATAGTAATCAATGATATATCCATCAGTTTTTTGGGAAACAATAAAGTAGACAACTACCAAGAAATTGTAGGAAAACTCATTTAGTCATATGAAACAATTAGATGCAACATGCCACGTTTTACGCTTACATTTGGATTTCTTCCCACAAGTTAGGGACGAACATAAAGAGCGTTTTCATCAATACAATGCTGTTATGGAAAGAAGGTACCAATGATGGTGGAGATTTAATAAGCTGGCAGATAACTCCTGGAGTCTTATCAGGGATATTCCCATGACTAATTACAAATGAAAGTAATCAGCTAAATTTTAAAAAAAGTGTTCATTAATTTTATAAAGTAATTTTGGTTTCATATGTGGATACAAAAATGCTAGTTTTTGAATTACGTATTGCATTTCAACTGAGGTTGATATAAATATTCTGACGTAATATCTGTAAACCGTTTAAAAACAGTTAATAAAAATGTATCATACATAAGGAGGGCATTTTAAAGTAAAAATATTGTAAAAACAATGCTATAAGTGTGTAACCTGAAAAGGTGATAAAAGAAAAGCCTCTCGATTCTGATCCACGAAGGGTTTGAATCTGAAATAGATGCGATGGGAATAGTTATTTCCAAATCCTTCTCTCCTCTACTCTACACTAATGGGCTAAGAACAAAGTAGGTAGAAGTTAATGGGAGCTGTACCCGTATTTATGAATAGAAAGAGTGGGAAAACATTTAGGCTGAACAAACCACCCTACTGTGATTCTAAACCAAATACATTTGGCACTAGCAATCAAGTTTATTCCTAGAATGGAGGCTTATACCACGCGACCAGTGAAGTGGGGATATTTCTAAAATTAGTTTATCATCCGCTCGATCGGCTAGCTCTGGTTTAGCATCTCAAACTTAACTCTAATAATTTTAAACCATTAGATTAAATAACCAAAAACGCAAATAAGTCTTGCCAGAACACAAAGAGCACACCAATTAAGCTGCCTTTTTCATGTTTGGACAAAACTACGATTAGTCTATTAAGGAGGACACCCAATATGAACAGCTGGCACGACACACCATGGCTCGTTGTTAACCTATTATGAACAGCCGGCACGGCACATGACGGCTCGTTGCTAACCCACTATGAACAGCCGGCACGGCACACCATGGCTGTTGCTAACCCACTATGAACAGCCGGCACGACACACCACGGCTCGTTGCTAACCCACTATGAACAGCCGGCACGGCACACCATGGCTGTTGCTAACCCACTATGAACAGCCGGCACGACACACCACGGCTCGTTGCTAACCCACTATGAACAGCCGGCACGGCACACCATGGCTGTTGCTAACCCACTATGAACAGCCGGCACGACACACCACGGCTCGTTGCTAACCCACTATGAACAGCCGGCACGGCACACCATGGCTGTTGCTAACCCACTATGAACAGCCGGCACGACACACCACGGCTCGTTGCTAACCCACTATGAACAGCCGGCACGGCACACCATGGCTGTTGCTAACCCACTATGAACAGCCGGCACGACACACCACGGCTCGTTGCTAACCCACTATGAACAGCCGGCACGGCACACCATGGCTGTTGCTAACCCACTATGAACAGCCGGCACGACACACCACGGCTCGTTGCTAACCCACTATGAACAGCCGGCACGGCACACCATGGCTGTTGGTAACCCACTATGAACAGCCGGCACGACACACCACGGCTCGTTGCTAACCCACTATGAACAGCCGGCACGGCACACCATGGCTGTTGCTAACCCACTATGAACAGCCGGCACGACACACCACGGCTCGTTGCTAACCCACTATGAACAGCCGGCACGGCACACCATGGCTGTTGGTAACCCACTATGAACAGCCGGCACGACACACCACGGCTCGTTGCTAGCCCACTATGAACAGCTGGCACGACACACCACGGCTCGTTGCTAACCCACTATGAACAGCCGGCACGACACACCACGGCTCGTTGCTAACGCACTATGAACATCCGGAACGGCACATCACAGCTCGTTGCTAACCCACTATGAACAGCTAGAATGGCACGCCACGGCACTGCACGGTGTGACACGGCGCAGCACAGCTAGTAGTTAATCCACTATGATCGGTTATTACGGTACCAAACCAGCCAAAATTTTTAGAAACTCCTAACAAGTCAAATATCAATGGGGAATTCATCTGAAGAGGAAGTAATAGTAGTGGGTGCAGTTTGTGTGGAGGAGGAAGAACGCGGGAAACAAAAGTGCTATAAGCCCAATTTCTGGATTCATGAAATATTTAAGAAGAGGAGGAAAATGGATCAATTCCATCATCTTTTCCAAGATTTATTGAAAGATGAGACGAAATTTGTCTTGTACTTTTGTATGTCTCAAAATTGCTTAATATACACAAACAACTTCCCCGCCTCGTGGTCACAGACGTATTGGCTGTTCGAGGAAATCTAAATTAATTCTCAAGAAAGCATTCAGGTCGTCCCGTTTATTTGCCATATAGTGCCGTGTAGTGCCGTGTCATGTCATGTGCCGTGTCACGTTCGTGGTGGGTTTCCTCCTTAGGCGTCACTATCATAATAGACAGGACTGCCGATAATGTAGTCCAACTGGCTAGAGCGATGATGCTTTTCCCTAAATAATTTTTCACTCTCTCCTCACGCAAATAAAGGTACACTTTATATGGATTCAACCTTAATCATATCTAAAACATTCACATAGTTTGTACATATGCGTCAAACTCAAACGGGTAGTAAGATGCAATACTAAAAAAAAGGAATATCTATACATAAATAAATATAAACCGAATTGTTTCGTGCGATGTAACTGGGCTTACTTGGCCATTTACAGTAAAATCTTGCTGAATTGTATGAATTGTCTTAAGCACTTTTTAAAGTTTAAACTGTCACATAAATTATTACCATTCCCATAAATTTGTTCAAAATCCAAACGATATTAAAAAAGTTTCTATTTCTGATTTCGAAATGAAAAAATAGAGCAAAAGACATAATTCTAATTTAAATGGAATTATAAGTGGTATTGGTTGTACAATACGATATCAAAACATGACGTTAATCCATCGTTTTAATTAAACTAAGGAAAATGTCAATAAAAGAACTATACAAGTTATTAGTGTATCAAGTTAACGTCATAAATTACGAAAACTTCTCAACTAAACAAACAATAAGTTTTCTAACAATTTGTTTTTTTCATCTTTTTTCTGAGTAACATTAAAATAAATAATCTTGTAGTGTTTGTTGTTTGGCCGACTTAGTTTTTTTTAAACCTAGCCCTATAAATGATTTGTTTGTCCAATTATAGGTTTTATAATTAATAACAATCCTTAAGATTACTTCAAATTTAGGATTTGTCATCCAAAGCAAACTTTTAGTTATCCGCGAAGTAAGAAAACCACTAAAGCCCCAATTATTATTTTTTTTAAGAAAAGCGTTGATAGCATGTGCTATAGTATAATCTAGCCAACACAAGCAAATATAGTTTATTGTAATATTTTTGAAAGTTCTAGCTAATTTTTATTATATTAGTTTAAAACTTGTTCTTCTGTCTATCAACAACTAAGTATTTGACTATAAACAAACTATAAATGCGTCCTTAGATCCAAATTACCACCTTGATTTTTTTTTAATCAAATTTTATCTGACTATAAATCCGCAATCTAGGATGATATTGCACTGCAATATGCTGTACGTGGAAATACGGTATAAAATATATTATAAAATGCTTAACGTTAGGGGAACAAATTACATAAAATAATAGGCCATATTTTGTGAAGAGCATCATTAAACATTCTAGTGAGGGTTCAACTACTACTACTACTACTACTACTACCACTACTATTTCTACTATTATATTATTTATTAGTCCCTATCAAATATATTGGTTTTTTATACTTTTTATTTGTATTACTATTATGTAATAGATTAAAAAATACATTAATAACTACATATAAAATAAATACATATCCATAGCACACTCAAATTAAACTAGAACATTTATCAAAATACGAATTCAAAGAAATAAAAATATTTCTAAATGTACTAAAACAAATATTGATAAAACGCTCTTTTTAAGATGACCTGCATTTCAAAATTTACTGCTAACCTCTAATGAAAAAAATATTTAATAATTATTTTTTTTAAATCAAGAAAGTATTTCAATAAAATGCAACACTATTATTAACTGACTTTGAAATAGCTAAGAATTTGTCATAAATTAATACTCATATTAACTTCTTCTGCTAAGTCAATTTTCTTTATTTTATTATAAATTATAAATAAACTCTATCTAAAATTATATAATAATAATAATAATAATATTTAGCACCACGTCTTACTACCCATTCGGGTTATACGCTTTAAGTACTAAGTACTCAAGTGGATTAGGAATTGGGGAGGTTTAATTAGAAGAAGTGAACCCGCATTTGCGTGAAGGGAGAGTGGAAAACCATTTAGGAAAAACCACCCCCAGTTCACCCGAACGAGATTCGAACCTCGATCTCCCCGTCCTCAGCGGTCAAGCTAAACACGACAAGCGCGTTAGCCAACTACGCCACCGAGGCGGGTAAAATTATATAAAAAATGTATTTTAACACTTAAATGGCCTTATAAGTAATATAATGTTTGTATTTCCCATGCATTAATTGCCAATACAGTATATATTTTAAATTTTGTATAAGTGCTAAAATACATCTTTAAAAAAATATTACAGTTTTGAACTTTAGAATCCACCAGTCTCAAAGAAATCCAATAAAATTAAAAATCGCATTTTAAAGAAGAATTGAACTGAGTTGTATTCTTCATGTTTAAATAGATAACCACTCGTTTCTCTACAAAATAGTGTAGTATTTCTCAAAATAATTAGTCCACGTTTCGTAATGAGGTTATACAGAAGTATACATTACACATCTCTCTCATGGATATATAATGAATGTGTTCATAGGGCGAGGGCACAGATATCTTGTTAAATTTTACATAATTAACGGAAGAAAGATCATATTTCCTGTTAGAAAAGGTTGCTGTTATAAGATATTTTCAAAGGGGAAATGTTATGTCGTTTTTTATACTCACATAATAATTAATATGTCTTGTATATTTTAGTGTTAAGGTAAACATTTAAGTATATTAGGGCCTATATAGTACACGTTATTACAAATTAAACATTAATGCTTTTATTTAACAATATTTTGGTATTGAAAGAGGAAATAGGCCCTAGGGCATTAAGAATTAATACAAATTACTAAACTTTTTTTATTTTATTTTTGCTCGTCGTCTTACTACCTACCCGGACAATACACATTTAACTACACTAATTGTGTAGGCATGAGTAAGGTGGTATTTATAGGATATGCACCCACATTAGCGTAGATAAAAGTATGGGAAATCATCCAAGATAAACCACCTTCAACTCACCCGATTGGATGCAAGCATTGCAATGAAATTTATTTTTGAAAGAGTACGGCATTTTACTATATGACAACTTAATGTAGCTCGGAAACAAGGTCAAATGGGACACATGTCTTTATTAACTTTTTTTTTTGTCTCCTATCCACCGCTGACGTGGATTCACATATTATGGTACACCCTGTTTATGCGTATAGCATTAGCGTGTAGTGAGACGTGGTGAACTGGATGTACTTAGCTTATTGTCAGAAGTAGCTGCTTGTTACGATTGTAAATGTGATTCAAAATAGGGGGAAATATTACATAATTTAAATCTTTTGTTGAGCTGTAGGTCTACTATAATATTCATGAATATAAAATAAAACAAAAAAAATCAAATTTGATCTAACGACTTTGCCTACTAGAAGATTTCGAAGCTATTTTGCGCTACGGGTCCTAACTTGACGCACCTAAGCAGTCGAATCACTCTCACACTTAGACGCCAATGTACAAAATATAAAGAGAGGCAAGAAAATTAAAAGTTCACCCTTAGAGGGCTCTTGTCTATGTGCTGATGACACTTCCCCTCTTCTTCTGACATGTTTACACAGTCACTTTAATATTTGCGTCTTGAAAATATTGACTTTCTTTTTAATTCTAGTATCAATCACAGCCTGTGAATGTGTGGAATGCCAGGCCTCCACCGTGGTTCGGATCCCACGTTAAACTGTAGGTCCTCCATTTCATCTCACAATCAACCCTACCATTACGCATTAGCGTAAGTGTGTGTAACCTAAACGGGTCGCAAGATTCGGTGCTAATGCTAATAATGCTAATAGTAATAATAATAATAATAATAATAATAAAATTTAATTTTACATTTATTATATTTCCTATTCTAGATAGACATATGTTATCACGGACATGTTTTAATCTACATCCTGGCAGGAAGACTTATACAGGCTATTTTTGTGGCCAAGACAAATAGCTTAAGTGGTAGAGGATTTATAAAAAAAAATCAATTACAAAAAAAACTACTCCAAGATCAAAAAATAATAATTTTGTGAAACTGTATGACTATTTTTAGAATTATTTAAATATGTATGATTTTTTGTTAAATCCTTAAAACTCGCCGAGTAAAACGTAAATTCATTAACATCTATATGTTCGTGACGTCACAGATGGTCAACGTCCTTAATAGAGAAGGAAGCCTTTAACTAAGATTCAAAATATGTTTAGAAATAACTATACAGTTTAATAAACGATCTTTTTCAAATTATTTTTAAATTAAGTATTTTCCAGGAGCTTATATAGTACGGAAAGGAGGTTTGGCCACTTTCGATTATTAATAAGGAACACACGATTTAAGTAAGACTTTAATTATTTCGTTTCATTATAAATCGTTGTATTTTTCTTTTGAATATTGCATTGTGCGCTATGCACTATTCCTTATTAACTGTGCGTTTTGCAACAATATATTATTATAAGCCATACACAGGAACTACTTTTTTATCACCTTGTTTTACCGTCTGTTCAGGTTATACGCATATATACTAATTAGGCTGTTGCGTAAAGGATGAAGAAGGATGAATTTAGAGGAATTGTACCCAGATTTGCCGTCTGTAGAGTGTAAAACCTCTTATTAAAAACCACCCCCAGTACACCCAACCGAGATTCGAACCCCGATCTCCCTGTCACTGGTAGTTTACTCTACTGCGAGAGTGACAGAAGCTATATTTCTAATAATGTTCATGTTTATTTGGTAAGGAGTGATAATAATTGATAGTAAAGTTTTATCTTCTTGTTTATTATTTTGATTCCCTTCTTATTTTGTATACGTTTTGGTTTCTCTTCTATGACGACAAAATGTTTCGGTTATTTTCCACCATCTTCAAGGCTGAGGGAAAACAAATGTTATTTAAAATTATTATATAAAAATATGTTATAAAATTATGAATTTAAAAAATTAAACATTAGAAACTATAATGTGATATACGAAGTACTAAATAAATAATCATTTAAATTTCCAAGCTTATAATTACCTTATTTCTACTAAATATGATTGATACTATTGGAAAGTTTGTAAGTATGAAGTAAAATCAATCATCTTTAATACAAATAGGGTGATCACAAGCTTGTTAATTGAAATGGTTATATATTTCATATTGCATATATCACATTATAATTTCTCTTAACTATTTCCATTTCTAATTTTTAATTTTTTTAAATTCATAATTTTATAAAATATTTTTATACAATAGTTTGAAATAACTTTTTTTTCCCTCAGCCTTGAAGATGGTGAAAAATCACCGAAATATTTTGTCGTCATAGAAGAAAAACCAAAACGTATATAAAATAAGGAGAAGGGAATAAAAATAATAAACAAGAAGATGTAACCTTACTATCAAGAAGCTATATTGATCTATACACCATTAGTAGGTGACCTGGCGGTCTAGGGGTAAGGTGTCAGACCTCTATGCTGGCGGCCGGGGTTCAATCCTCGGTCCCGGAAAAGATTTATCTGATTACCAAACCCTTCCTTCACCTCTGACAAGACATCTTGTGAATGTGGGGAATGCCAGGCCTCCACCGTGGTTCGGATTCCACGTTAAACTGTAGGTCCTCCATTTCATCTCACAATCACCCTACCATTANCATTAGCGTAAGTGCGTATAAACCGAACGGGTAGTAAGACGTGGTGCTAATAATAATAATAATAATAATAATAATAATAATATACGCCATTAGATAAACCATCAAGAAGGAAAAGTCTCATTCACTTCAATCATCGTTGTTTTTATTTACGTCTTACTATCTGCCCGAGATATAGGCCTACACATAGCTACATTTATGAGGAAGGTATACAATAGAGGAATTGTACCTGCAGCTACATGAAAGAAGAGAGGAAAATTACGTTTAAGATAATAAAAACAATAGTTTGCTAGTATTTAAACCCCGATATCCTAATCGTACCGTGGCCCATATTTCCACCGATGGGGGTAATGCGTCGGTTATTGGGTAACATTCCCTTCCTAAACACATATACCTAGACTTGCTCGTTAAATTTAACTCTAACATTGATTAGAATGACTAATATACAAACTAAGGGCCAGTTTCATAGTCAAATTTAGTACGCCTCAAGTGCGGCGCTACACTAAGTACATGACGACACATACCTAAACCAGAATGGAATGGGCCAGTTTACTATGCGAGAACGGCCCATTCCATTCTGGTCTAGGTAGGTGTCGTCATGTACTTAGTGTAGCGCCGCACTTGAGGCGTACTAAATTTGACTATGAAACTGGCCCTAAGAATAAATGTATGCACCTGCACTAAATGGGGACCAAACCACGGATCCTAGATCTTGAGGTTTATTACTCAGACATGGACAAGGGGATAATCTATTTTTGATAAGGTAACTTTTTTAACACCACGTATTATTATTACGCGTTCGGTTTATTCTCCTGCGTACTAATTACTCTAATGAGTATGGATGAATAAGGATAAATTTATAAAACGTGTACCCGCACTTGCGTAGAGATAGAGTGGAAAACCATTTTGTAAAAGTAGCCGTCAGTACACCCAACCGGGATTCGTAACTTGATCTCCCCGTCATCAGCAGCCTATTGTCTATTGAGAGAGTAACGCTTTACTTAGACCATTCGCTCAACGAAATGGATGATGATGTAGGTATTTTGAAATTGAATAGCCACACAATTTTTTTGTTGACAGAAAGTGTGTTAGAAATCAAATTGAGCGTGCCTAATACTTATTGTCTTCATCCATTCTCAAGATCCGCAAAACGCTGAAAGCTACGATGCGTGTGCGAACTAGACTGCCAAAAAAGTACAACCATATTATATTTTATCAATAGCAATTTTATTACGACTTTAAACTTGGAAAATGAGTCACTGAAACATATATTGATATATTAGTAAAAGATAATCGTTTTCACTGTCTGCATTATTTTATTATGTTTGAAGACTTATATCAGCACAGAGCCACTAATTCACTTAGAACTTTCTTTTCTAAAACAATACAGTATGGCTGATGAAAATACGATTGGGGTTTCAATTTTAAATAAATACTTTCAATTAAGTAAATCAGCATTCTTAGCGCTAGCTACCGTCAATGGAGAGAAACACAGCCACTCTTACAGCTAGTGCAACCTAGCAGTGATTTGATAAACCAAGCGATGCCAGCTTCACTGGATAAGCCAATATATTTTCTTTGTATTGCTAACACATCCTTCATAAGACATAAGCTTATAAATGAGTTTTTTTCCCTTAGCTTTTTCTGATTGTATTCGTGGTGTAGTTTAAACCATACAAACGTACAAAATCTGGTTTATGTGTGTTCATGGTTTCTATGTTAATGTAAAGTATTCTGGCACCAGGAGTATCAAAACTTGTAAATACAACTAAATCTGTCATTTTTGAAGCTTTAAAAATTACATAGATAATTAGGCTATGTAATGTAATACCTATTCTAAAAGTCCCAAATATTATTAATAAGATGAAGAAAAGGAATTATGTATTTTGTGTTATGTAAAGGTTTACTAAATTTAAAAGAAAATTCCTGTTTATCAAATGTTGGGAAAAGAATTTCTACTTCATAAGTTGTATTTTTGGTTTTATTAATTAGATAACTTTTATATTACTGTGAGTTATCTGAATGAATTAACTAATATTACACTTGGAACAATAACTTATATATTTTTTTGCTTGTATGGGAATTTAGAATCATATAGAGTTATTTTAAGTTAGGCTCTATAGACTTTATTATTTTAATTTTTATTGTCATTTTTTAGGAAGAATTTTAAGTTATTTTTGTGCATTTATTGTGATTATTCGAAATAGATAATAATAATAATAATGGATTATAAGCATGTCCTATTTAGTTATAATATCAGCAAGACTACATTGTAGTTAAAAATCGCGTTAAAAAATGTATATGGATTTTACAAAATTACAAATCTATTTATTTTCTTCGTGTTTTAGAGTGGTGAAAAATGTATTCTTTCATTACGCCCAACTAGTATTCAAAAATTGATATCACTGTCACCAGCAATCCAGTTCAATACTATGCTGACACCTCAAACCAGTGTTCCGCAAACTTTTAAGGTTCACGGAACACTTAACAAGCTTCAAATTTTTGCGGTAGATTATTTCTTTTTGGGTACGCGACACGACGGCAGAAAATCGATCACACACTCGGTCCAACGGTTGTAAAATTAATAAGAATCAAGAAAGAAGAGAATAAGTTATTTTAAAGTAACATCAAATTTTCCAAGATTAAAGTTTGAGGTGCATTTTCTGTGCCCACTTCTTTAATACTTGGAAACAATTCGTTCAATCCATTCGTCATTTGGATTAAATATAGCTCTGCACAAAAACTTTTGATTTTGTCAGATATATTAAAAAATATTGATAAGTACGAGCACATAAGAAATTCGGATAACGCGCTGCTACCACTCGTACCATCTTAATTTGTGTTCTTATTTAACAGTCGGTGACCTGGCAGTCTAGGTGTAAGGTGTCAAACTCTTGTGCTGGAGGGTCGGGGTTCAATCCTCGGTCCTGGAACAGATTTATCTGATTTCCTAACCCTTCTTTCACCTCTAACAAGACGTGTATTAATCACAACTTGTGAATGTGAGTAATGCCAGGCCTCCACCGTGGTTCGGATTCCACGTTAAACTTTAGGTCCTCCTTTACCTATCACAATCACCCTACCATTACACATTAGTGTAAGTGCGTATAACCCGAATGGGTAGTAAGAAGCGATGTTAATAATAACAGTGATGTGTGGTGCTCTGGTCTGTGACCGCAAGGCACATCTAATTCGCCACCGCGGCACACCACTTGTGGAACATTGCGTTTTTAAATTTAGACCATACTATCACCATGTGTGTATAATTTAATGATTCAAATTTATGTCCTGATTTTAGTAAAATAGTAAAATGAACATATATTACTTCATCAAATATACAAATTTTCTTAAACAGTTTGATTTATTCTGGTTTAAGTTAAATAAGTTAGTGAAAAAACTTATAGACACTTTAGCTTATCAAAAATATATTTAAATTTATGTATCATGTATAAATAGTCAACTGTTATAAAATATGTCTATAAGTGATTCACCCTATTTGATGTCTTAGTAAATTGTTAGTTTATGGAATATCTTAAAATGGTTTACGTTAATTTACCAAATAAAGAAAAAAAACTGAGTTGTGCTTATAACTACTACCAAAAGTTTTAATATAGCTCCTAAAATAAAGAACTTACTAAGATATAATGCTATGAATAATTTATGAATACCCAACATGTAGAAAATTTGATCAAAATTATTTAAATTAATCAATTATTAAAAAATGTGTGCGGTACTCTATGATTCAAGAATGTTTATGAAGTTTTAATTCAGTTTTTTATTTCGTGGTATGGAATTCCAAAAGTCGTGTCAACTTTTACAAATAAGGCCACAGAATTTTTGATAAATTTATTTAGAGCCAAATATACTGGAAATGTCAAATTTCATAATTAAGAACGCGCATCATGGAAAGCCCAACTAAGCTCCCGGCTCACGCGAGGTTTCGGAGTAAATGGGAAAAGAAAGACCAAGATATGGTAGAAATGTGTACAGTGTATTCGTATTTGAATGATTTCTTAAAATTTTCCGCGGTGATGATGGGGAACGAAGCGACAAAATTTCTTGTAAATAACGACAGTATGCCCCTATTATGACAAAATGCAGATTTGTGCACAGTGCTTATCTGTGAGGTCATTCTAAAATAGTCAAAAACGGCCTTTTAAATGCAGTTTTAATCCAAATATTTAATATTTCAACAATGTTCCGTATTAGGTTATTTTATTAACTCTTTATCACCATCTATGTTTAATCAGAAATGTTTTATTTATTATTATTATTATTTAGCACCGCGTCTTACTACCCATTCGGGTTATACGCTTTAAGTACTAATTACGCTGATGGATTAGGAATTGAGAAGGTTGAATTAGAGGAAGTGAACCCGCATTTGCGTGGAGGGAGAGTGGAAAACCATTTAGTCAAAACCATCCCAGTTCACCCGACCGAGATTCGAACCTCGATCCTCCCGTCCTCAGCAGTCGAGCTTAACACGACTAGCGCGTTAGCCAACTACGCCACCGAGGTAGGTTAATCAGAAATGATTCGCGTGCAATAGCGTTCGTGTAAATGTACGATTTCAAGACAAATGTATCACAGAGTTGATGTAGATGTGATGCACGCTCTTAAGATTTAAAAAAGAACTCTTCCTAATAAACCTAATAGGAAGATACATGTAAAAAATATAATGGAGGTTCTAGGGGAGGGCAAGTAGGCGGTGCTGTGTTGTCTATATTTTGTAGAACTCTATCGATTAGTTCAAAATTAATCAAGAAACGGTCAAACAGTCACGCCCACACATAGACAGGTCACAATGCTGTATCAAATACGGTACCTTAGCAAGAAATAGTGAACAAAGTTTAAAATATATTCATTAATTTTACACTCCAACGTACTTATGAAACATTAAAGTTTTATTCTTAACTAAAATGTATGATTATGGGTCATAATATTTTGATATAACATTTAATTGGCCAATAAAAATAACAAGAAAATATTGTGTTAAGTTTAAATGGTATTGTATAATTTTTAAAGAAGTTTGATGAAGAAAAATTATAAAATTCATTTCGATATAATTATAAATATCTCGTTTTTAAAGTAAGAAAGTATTTGCATTTAGATGCATTTTTTTACGTAATGAATTTTAGTTTAGTTTCATATGCCTATTGTGTTTTGGTTTTCAACAAGAAACCAAATTTAAAATATCTTCCTACATGCAAGTCAATTTTATTTGAAAATGTATTTTTATGCCTACGCTATTAACTAGCCGTTTGTCGATTTCACTAGTTTTGGGGTAAGATGCTCATCTCTGGATCCGATTTTCATGGGTTTAAACCCAGTCGGGGTCGACAGATTTTACTTGAGAGATAGAATACTTCAGAGGGGAAGTAAAGCCGTTGGTACCATGTAAATTGTGGCACGTAAAGGATCCCTTAAAGGTATGTGAAGATACCCTTTCCGGACAAAATGGTGGGTCCTTTCACTCTCACTCATAGAAATTCAAGTTCTCAGTTTAAAAAGTTCACTTATAATACCATAAATAAATTACCAACTCTCAGAGATAATCAGTAGTTAAACTAAATTAAATCCTCTATTTCTTAATGTGTATGTATTGAAAGGAAATGCCAAATTTCAATTGAATACAAGTTGAGAAAAATACAAAAATACAATGAAAAATGCCATACTTTAAAAACAAACACCAGTTGATCGGCCTGGGTCACGAACCGAGTGCCTCCCTCCCTGAGAAAACTGCTCGAACTCACTGCCTACAAAATTAAAAAAGTTGGTAGCAGGCTCTTCACAACTATTTCATTCTCTTTTTTCCTCCTCCTTTTCATTTAATTTCAATTTCTCCTTTTTCTTTTTATCTCAATATTGATCTTTGTTTATTTATATTTCTCTATAGTAGATTAACTTTACCTTTTTCTCTTCCCCTTTATCTATTTCTCTCGTTCATCCTTTAGTTAGACATTCTTTCTCTCTCCTTTTCTCTCTTACTCATTCTTTCTATCTCATTTTTTTCTCGTTTTACTTCCTTCTCTCTCTCTCTTCTTTCTCTATTTATTTAATTTTATATCTCATTTTTCTTTTCCATCTTCCTTATCTCTCATCTTCCTATTTATATCTCATCTTTATTTTCACCTCTCATCCTATTTATCTTACATCCTCATTGGCTTTCATTTGTGTCTTTATCTCTCATACTCCTGTTTATCTATCATCCTTCTGATTATCTTTCATTTTTATCTTCATATACCATTCTCCTCTTTATCTCTTACCCCTATGTTTGTATTTCAGCCTCCACTTTCTTTCTCGTCATCATCTTTCTCTCTCATTCTTGTCTTCCACTTTCTCTTTCTATCCATCTATAAAATAAGTCGAACACGTTAGATCCAAGATAAAAAACTTCGTCCACAGGCTTAGCAGAGCTCTCTTTCTCTCTCTCTCTTTATATGTTATATGTATATTTTAACGTGTCCCAATAAACGAGGTCTAAATAGTCTAACTATGTTCTAGGCCGGGGATCCTAGCTGATGACACTCAGATATGGGACTAAGTAGTTTGTTTGGCCGTATTAAATTAGTCTGTAATTCATGTGGTGATACAAACTCAATGTTTAGAACTTGGATGTTAATTTCTCCTAATAAAGCAATCACGGTATAGCCCCGACTCGGGAGTGCTTAGCCGATACAATAGCTGTCAATAGCGAGCAACACGAGCTTGGTTGTTTCCATACTTCAGTTGTTTGCATACCAGCGGGGAACGATTTAATCCCGCGCCGCGGTAAATCCCCCCTGTAAACCACAGAACCGCGGTGGTCCTCAGCAAGGTGGGCACGACTAATCCTGTATTGACGGGCGGCTGACACAGGTGGCTTTAGCTCAGCTGAAGCCTCACTGAAAATGTATCTTCTTCAGTTTCAACGAGGGAGGTTTGACCAAACTTTGATCCTTACTGTGGTTTTACCATTAGGTTTCCAGGCGTGTGCCCTATTTTTTGTTTTTAATATTGTGTTCGCCGTCAAGATGCTTAGCAATATCAGATTATAATCTCAGTGTGATTAAAATTTAATTTTCACTTTATATGATTTGTTTTATAGAAATTTTCAGTTTGCTACAAAGTTCTATCAATACTTGATTAACTGCTGTACAACTACTTCCATCAATTTAACATTATTATATTTTTTGAGTAAGTCTAGGCATGTAGTTTTTAAAATTAATTTGTTGCTATCACATTTAAATATACAATAAATTGTGCAACACGATTGTAAGTACTTTTCTTTTATTAAGAGATTGAAACAACATTTTAGAGAATTATTTCTCAGCCAACTATAACTTAAACTGTTATTTTTCTTCGAAAAAACCAATAGGCAAAATATTCTCCAAATATACCTTATTGAACAAAATTGTTAGACCCATTTTGGAGATATTTAAAATTGTCTAAAATTCCTTACTTACACCTACCTCATTGTAGTGATTGTCTTTATATGGTATAACCTGAATAGGTAGTAAGACGTGGTGATAAAAAATAAAACATTCTGTCTATATCCTAGGTACAGTTTCATAGTCAAACCTAGCACGCCTCGAGTGCGGCATTATACTAAATACAAGACATCGCCTAAATAAGCTCGAATGGAATGGGCCAATACCTCATATGAAACTGGCTCATTCCCTTCTAGTCTAGTTAGGTGACGTCCTATATTTAGTATAGCGCCGCACTTGAGGCGTACTAAGTCAAAGGGCCAGTTTCATAGTCAAATTTAGTACGCCTCGAGTGCGACGCTACACTAAGTACATGACGACACCTACCTAAACTCGAATGGAATGGGCCATTCTCACATAGGAAACTGGACCATTCCATTCTGGTTTAGGTAGGTGTCGTCTTGTACTTAATGTAGCGCCGCACTCGAGGCGTACTAAATTTGACTATGAAACTGGCCCTAACTGTGAAACTAGCCCTTTGCAACGTCTTGAGTCCTTTTCACAGCCAATCAGCAGTGACATTTGATAGAGATTTACGCTAGAACCATAAAGCTTATTAAAGTCCGGTTTTCTGAATTCTTAATTTTGACAACAGCGAAATTGGAATAAATTTAATTATTTTTTATTTTTAGATTTTTTTTATTTTATAAAATCAATTATTTCACTGATATAAACTCCACTGTATTTTTCAAAGTGTATTACAGTAAGACGCGCCACGATTAAGGTAAACGTCTGGTTTGAGCTGTATTAGGACCTACTTAAACTAGGTGCTATCCATGTTGTGAAATATTTACACAGATTATATCTGTAAGCATCTCTGTATTGTATTATTTATTTTTTTATCGCCCACGCCCTCCTCTAGTAGTGACCGCAAACTGTTGGTGTGTAAGCAGATGAATAAATCTCAACCAGCTCCACCTTGTAACGGAAGTCCGCAATCTAGAGAAATGCCGAGGCTAGAGAGAATAATGACCGCCATTCCATGTTGACTGCGACCTGTGGCGCCTCCAGTGTGGGTTTTTGTGAGCTCCACCCTGTCTTGCATCACGTGAACATGTATATCGTGTCCAGTACAGGCCTATCAACATACACTGTGAACCTTTTTTCTTTAACCTTTCACATTTGGGGTGGTTTGGGAGAAGGTGAGAGACTCCCTCCGTACTCCGTTTAATAGTAATTTATTCTGAAAACAGGATAACAGCTATATCGAACGTAACTATACTAAAATATTCTGTGATAGCTTTTCACTCTAGCAGTGAATTAGCTAAATACCACCAACCCATTTAGGTAAATCCTGTTAATTGTAAATTCACGTCGACCTTGGTGGTGTTGTGATAACGTGTTGGTCTCGGGACCTGACGTTTATGGGTTCAAACCCAACCGGGGTCAACGAATTGTTCTTGAGCGTTAAAAATTGGGAACATATATTCCTTAAGAAGAAATGTAAAGTCGGTCCCATATTGATTGTGGAATGTAAAAAAAAAAAAAAAACACGGAAAGTGTGTGAAAACACCTTTGCTGCAAAATTGTAAGACTTTTTCAATTAAATACACAAATAATGTTTCTAAAACACAAAACATATTAGTAAATCCATTTAATGTATTGATGAGTGTAATTGAATTATTATTTTTCCCATCTTTTCGGACAAAACTCGGAAGATATTAACTTCGATAGATTCGAGTGTCCCAACACTAATTTTATGGTTTTATGACATTCAGGGTCAATTTGTCGGCGAATCAATTTGGTATTTAGTTGAAGGCTTAAATAGATGAAGGGAAGGACAGATAATATTTGTTCACACATAAATTAAGGAGAGAAAGGTGAATCACTAATTTTGATTTAGTTATCTCTTTTCTATTATTTTCTTCTTTTTTCCCCTCAGTATTTTGGCAGATTTTTACTATTTTACGGCCCTCAAGGGGGGCGTTTTATATATTATATTTTACAGAATGCAACTGGGACACAAAATTAATCTTAATTCTCACCCAGGCCGTATGAAACACTTGCGATGGCCCTTGGTGCAATCCCACATAGTGAGACTATTCAAAGTTGGCGTGATTCCCCTTATTTTGCACACCACTCCCGCCTGGTACTAGCTCCCCCTTACATCCTCCCCTACTTGTACGAGCGCGTCCCACACCGAACCATCTCGCCGTCCATCCTTGCAAAAAAATCTCCCTGCCAGTTGAGGCCCGCCGCACATTGGACGCAGGGCAGGCGCAGCAGAGGGGCAGGCAAGGAAGAGGAAAATCTGTAATACACGTGTTCTTATGGGTTACCGCACATTGGACAGAGCACAGGTGCAGTGTAGGGATAACTCTTTCACACCTCTTTCCCGCCTCTCACTGGTTGTAGTAGATGCACAGTTTTCCTGTGTCCTCTGCGCCTCTGTCACGTAGTTTTTGTGTTTTGTGATGGAACATCTTATTCAATTAGTTCAAGACCATCCAGTATTATATGAAACAACCAATCCAGACTACATGAGGACGAAGCTGAAAGATGAGATATGGGAAAAGATTGCTATTGAATTGAACTACTCGAACGGTAAGTTTAATATTCTAGATTTTTGTAGT
>CABFOV010000152.1:71022-102704 GCA_902141375.1 Timema poppense
GTCCTCCGATTGGAATTGGATAACTTTTGAGGATATATGGGGTTGCGTGTAACGTACGTTCCTGACAACCCCCGAGGATATCGGCATCGCGACGCTGATACGAAGCAATGCACGCGTGTCCCTCAGACGTGAGCGTTTCCCTTCAGATAGACGCGTGAAGTGTACATATCTTAATGTGTATCAATACGTTAAGTTTGTTCAAAGATATGCATTGGAGTTTATTGTGTCATATTTTTCATTAATCTCCTTATTTTATTAATTTAAATGTAACAATAATAATAATAATAATAATAGGTGATCTGGTGGTCTAAGTGTAAGGTGTTGGACTTCATCTCACAATCACCCTACCATTACACATTAGCGTAAGTGCATATAGCCCGAACGGGTAGTAAGACGCGGTAATAATAATAATAATAATACTATCTCTATGGTTATTAGTTTTAGTAGCTCTACACCATACCTCAGCTGGTAGAGCATGCAACCTTTTATCCAAGGGTATCAGTGTATATTATTGGATTAATTTGAGGGTTGAGTGATGTGAAATTGGGTTTAGTACCTTTACATGTTTTATTTGCACCACGTCTTACTACCCGTCTATGCAATCCACATTTAACTATTTTCGTGTGGTAGATAATTTAGAGGAACTTTACTCACACTCACAAGGAATGAGAGTGAAAAACAGTTTTAGAGGTAAAATCTCTCAAAAGCCTCAACTAGAATTGAAATCCTAACATCCCCATCACCGACAAATCAGATTTTATGAGCCTGACATTAAGTTGGTTTATGTGGGCTTAAAATGATTAATTCTACTATTATTTAATTCCTTCTTGAACACCTTATAAGTTATATTACAATAAGAAAAAGGGGGGAGGAGTTTAGGGGGTTGACGGCCTTCTAGAGAACCCTCTCGTAAAACAATGCTACATATTGTGCACTGGGTTGAGTCTCAAGAGCGCTGTCAAAAAGATTCAAGGGAAAAAATAAAATGAAAAAAAATAGTATATCTTCTTTTAGGAATACGTTAGGTTCCCCCTTCATTCTACCCTCACCTTTCACTCCAACCTTATTTTTTTTAACACGTGCCCGCCTACATTTGTGACCTCCGACCTCTAACGAAAGGCGAAAGACCTCCTAGAGTGTCAGTGCCACAAGAACCACCCCCTTAAGACATAATTGCTGAAGGGAACCGAAGCTTTAAGGTACAAGGGGAGCTTAGGACTTGAAATTATTATTTTTTTGTGACGATCATGCGTGTGGAAGATTTTTAGGGAGATGTGTAATTACGTTTCAAAACAATAGATCACTCATTTATCTTTCAAAGAATTAATAAAACTTGCCCACACCAGCGGACATGCGTGAAAAGGCGTCAGTCTCTTATATAATAATTTGCTGGTGACGGAAAGGTTGGGGTTTAAATCCCAGCTATGTGTACTAGGGTTCCCTAAATTACATCCCTTTTCTTTCACTAAAATTTTTGTACATTTACTATAAATTATAGCTATCTCACCTTTATCCTAGATGTGCAGATATGGTGATAGCGCGCAAGCGTATAAAGACACGGTGCACATTTTTCTTTTATTCAAAAATACGTTTTGTTTAGCTCCACTTTTAATTTTCCCATCCAAGTGACCAGGATATTTACATTAGTGGTATAGAGATCAGGGAGTTCGAATTTAAATAAATTGTACCCCGGATGTGCGATGAAAGTGTGGGAAAGCTTTAAGGAAAAATAAAAACCTCCCTATCCGAGATTCGAACACAGACCTTCCCGTCAACAAAAATCTAGACACGTTGCTAAAAATAGCATCTGTTGCAAAATACGTCCTATAACGTAGGTTCGTTAATGATATATAACCAACATAAGTGTTAAAGGCTTTTCAGTTAGCCCTCTTCCAATAAGATTAAAAAAGGATTTAAATAAATTCATTGAAATGTATATAATTGTAGGATATTACTTTTTCTTGTTTTACCTTGTTGTTTTATTATGATTATACTTTATTAATGCATTCAATTAACAGGTATGGTTGGGCAGAAATCTAGATATGATTTATTTTAATTATACCACAGGGTGTCCGATTTATAATACGTGGAAACAATACTTATGATTTTTACTGTTAATCATAAAAGGTAAAACTCTCTAACTGGACCTACATAAATTAAAAATACAGTGTGTGGTTAGCACAAGTTTAATTGATTTTTATTTGTTTATAAAAGACAAGGGAACATAATAATGAGAAAATAACCAATTATTATTATTATTAGTAGTATCATCATAACTATATTATAAGTATATTTATGATTACTATCACATTAATTATTATCTTGGTGATAGCTCCGATTTTTTTTTTCTAGTAACACGTATTACTAACCATTCGGGATGTATACGCTCATGTACTAGTTATTATAAAAATTTAAAGGATTAGGAAGGTTATATTTAGAGGAAATGTACCCTAATTTGCACGAAGGTAGAATGGGGAAACAATTTTGTAAAATCAGACTCAGTTCTCCCGACCTAGATTCAAACCTTGATCTCCCCGTCAATGGCAGTCTAGTTTACTGCAAGAGTAGCTTTAGTCCACGCGGCCACCAAAGCAGATAAAAAATATAGTTAATAGTGTTCGTGTGTAACCTATTATGAAATCACTAATTTTTCTATAGTACATATTGATTAATGACACTATTCTTAGTGAGTGCCAAGTAATCATGAAATAGTAATTTTAATAATTCAATCAATATAATATAACATTTTAAGAGATAATGTTTTAATACAAATTTATTTGAGAATAACCTATTATTATTTCGCATAAAACGTTGATCTAATTGTTTAGAAATCAAAATTTATGGGAACTATATATTCAAAGAAGTTTATGTAATGCAATTAACAGCAGTGTACAGATATATTTATAATGTTTTAGTGATTAAAATGTATTACACTCTCCATTAAAAACTAAAATTACTCTTTTATTTTACCGTTGAAATTGGATGACTTAATAAACTCGGTTAAAGTTATGTGCAGATTTATACACATCTATAATAGAGGTGTTAATCTGAGAATATAATAATAATTTGATATAGGATAGTTGTAGCATATTTTTGTATATGTTTCGAAATAAAATAATGTAATAAAACCATAGCAACATTAGCTTGAACAAACATATTATGTAAACATGGATAGGTAAAGCAAATTGGATACATTTATAACGAAATTTTCTGTGTATCATCAACATGTAATGGCCTTAGACAACTTAAACGATCAGTTATTTATAAATAAAAAAATAAACCAATACTTCGTAAACTTGCACGTAGCTACGTAGTCTTTAGGACTCTCTCGTGTTGAATAATTATAATATAATGAATAGTCTACAACTTATTTGCTTCATGTTAGCAGTTAATATTATGCTTTCAACATACGGTATTGTGAATGGTAAGTCTTATATATAATTTATTTATTCAATTATTGATTAAATGCTATCGAGCTATGTGTGTGAAATTAAAGTTTTTTACGTGATCTCTCCTAGGGTTTGCATATTAAATTAAAGCTAAGGTATTGTCACTTTTGAGTGAATTTATAAACTAAACGTAACTATAACTTTTTGCGGATACATTACTAAAAAAAACACGCCAAAATCTGTAAAGTACTTACTTACATTACTTTACGTAGTTTTTTTTCTAATACAAGTTAACTTTTCCATTATAAATTTATACAAAAACAAATTAGGGGCAATACTATTCTGTTCAATTTAGGCTATGAAATCTCACGGAAATAACACTTTTTCCATTATTAGAATATATATGATTAAGAGACGCCTTATACTTTTAAATATATTCAGTAATTCATCTTTGTTGAATTCAATTGACAAAATATGCACCTAGTATAGACATAACATTTAAGAAAAATCAATAGATCAAACTAAACATTTTTTTGCAGAAGAATGCCATTTTGATTAGAAGTAAAAAACTTTATTTTAATTTCAAGAACCAAATATGTAAAGGGTTTGTTTTTTTCTAAATTTTGTAAAGATGGGTAGTAGGAAGCTCATTAATGAAATTTATATGATAAAATTAAATACTATTTCTTACTTAGTGATTGAAAAAGCTACATTTTTGATAAATGTATCTTTAAAGTAAAACCACATATAATATAAATAATTTTTATTCTCCGTTTAACCTCATTTTACCCAGTTCAGTGGCCGAATAGTCTAAGGCGTTGCTCTCATGTTAGGCTGGCCTGCTGAAGACGGGAAGATTGAGGTTCAAATCCTGGTCGCGTCCACTGAGTGTGTGTGTATATATACCTATAGCTTGAACCAATTTGGCCATAATTATTTCCTTTTGGTATGTCAAGTTTATTTATTTTTGCTTAGGCTAAGCTCTGAGGAATTTAGATCTAAGTACAATCGGTCACTAACTTACAGTTTTTCTCCAGGATCTGACGACACGAAGGTCAATGATTGTGGTATTTTCGGTACCACCGAAACTTGTAAGACTCGGTGCGTGGGTCTCAACAGAAAATTCAAAACAGGTCATTGCAAAAGGGGCACATGTAAATGCAAGAAACATTGACAGCTTCAACACACCATTGATGTTCGACATTATTTACTTACGCCCGCCACCCGGAACTAGAAATTGAAGGTCAAATCATTGTTGCCAAATAACATGTGTTTATGTAAGTGTGATTTTTTACTAATATTCAAGGGCTTAAAGTTGTACTTGGGTGATTTGAGTTTGTCACGCATTCTATTTATTTTTGAAAATTTGAGTTTTTTTAAAGGTATACATATTTTTTAATTTATACCTCAAGAATATTTCACATGATTATTATAATTTGTGCATTAATATGAAGAAAAATTAAGTAATGTCTACTGATATAATTTTTTTTTAATTTGTCCCAAATTATAGACTATATGAGAAAGTACGTACAATTATGTCGCGATATTTATTTTATATACGTAAATAATTAGTTTATAGGCAGTTATTGATTTAATTTTCCTAAATGTATTTTTATTCAACCTCATTCCAGGATCACGATCAACTTTAAGTTCACTTACCGTAAAGAAATTAGTGTGATCAGGGTTCTTTTAACTTTAACGTAACAACTCTAGAAAAACACAGACAATTTATGAGGATTGTTTGAAACTTTTTTGTAATCAATGAGCTTTACTGAACATACAAAATTAAGTATATCAAAAGGTTGCGACGTTTTAGATTTCGTGAAACGTGGAAATTAAAATTGTACCTAAGAATTTGTCTGCATACCATAATCGAACAATTGAAGTATTAAATATCCCTGTTGATGTCACTCACAACATGATTGGCTATATAGAACACGTGGTAATCTTCATTCAACGTGAAAGTTCTCCCTGGACAAATCTTAAATTAAGGGAACGTTAAGTTAACCGCATCGTGATGACTTGTATTTAAAAAACAAGAGGAGACCCTTTAAGTTACGTTAAGTTACGTTACGTGAAAGTTAAGTGAACGTTTTGTTGATCGTGATCCTGGAATTTACAAAGTCATTAATAATATTATTATTATTATTATTATTATTATTAGCACCGCGTATTACTACCCATTCGGGTTATACGCACTTACGCTAATGTGTAATGGTAGGGTGATTGTGAGATGAAATGGAGGACCTACAGTTTAACGTGGAATCCGAACCACGGTGGAGGCCTGGTATTCCACGCACTCACAAGTCGTGATAATACACGTCTTGCCAGAGGTGAAGGAAGGGTTTGGTAATCAGATAAATCTATGCCGGGACCGAGGTTTGAACCCCGGCCGCCAGCACAGAAGTCTGACACCTTACCCCTAGACCGCCAGGTCACCTCATACATAATACTTTCTATTAATTGACGTTTATAAATTGTTTTAAAGTGAAGTGTAATAGTTCGAATTGTTATGGTGTCACAACCACAAAGTGAATTATAAATTCAGGGCCTGTGATCTACGAGCTCTATTATTTAATAGACTCGGACAAGGAAAAACCAAGTTTCGGTGACCTCTTCCCTTTGTTAGCACTCAATCTTCAAGATAATTACCGGAGGTGATCATTCCATCGCCACGAGTAGGGATCTTTCAGTGGCGCAGTACGAGAGGTTATCAGTTTGTTAAGGAGTTTGTCCATGTCTTTTAAGGACATTCAACAGTAAAATATTTTTTCCACAATTTTAACACGTGTATAATCATAAAGTCGTAACCTTATTCGGGTACAACAGGAAGCTATCCGTATGTAAGGTAGTTTGTTCATGTTATTTAAGGAACTTGTACCCTAATACTGAAAGAACAGAAAATTAGCATGCTTTTTATGTGTCTTTTCACCTTCTTTAAGGCACTTTTAGCCTACTTAAGATAGAACTGGAAGTTTATTTTTAATTGAAATGTTGTCCATACACTCTAAGGAATTTTATTCTGTTTAGGACAGAAATGGAAGTTTACTTTTCTTTGTCTATGTTCATGTTATATTTTTTGTGGGTGATTAGCTACATTTATATAGAAATGATATAATATTTGCCTAAAAAAAGGATAGAGAGCACCACTTTTGAGAAAACACAGTGTAGTTGTTCAAGAATCGTACACCAGACTTAAGTGTTGTACGTGCTCTGCATATTAATATGCGACATATTTTAACTAATAGGATAAGGATGAAGAAGGTAGATATTTAAAGACACTGTACTCGAGTTTGCGTGGCGGGCTTGTGGAAAACAATTTAGTAATATCGAACCTTACTTCACTCCGCTGGGATTTGAGTCTGGGATATTAATAGATAGTAGAATATAAGTCTATAAATTATGATTGTGTAATTAGTTACTTTGCAACAAAATAAAATGAAAAACAGTCAATTGGTGCTTAGGAGCAGATACGATGCGATAAGGATCACCAACATCAAAAGAAAACTTACCAAGCAGATACGATGCGAAACAGAGAAGTTTTTACAAACATAAAAAGTACCGAGTCAATATGATACGATAAATACAGGTGTACGCAAACCTTTTAGCCGGTACATATCCTCTATTGCATCCATTACGATACGAGAGTTAGCATATATCTCAAAGACATTCCATTTTCAAGATTCAATCTTGATCCGGTCGACTGCTAGATACTTGAGTGTTCATTTTGATTGGTGGGGATGTAAAAGCGCTCACATCCTAACCATTTAGCTTCAATTGAGATTAATTCTAACAGCAGTCACGTCATGAGTGCGCGCGCATGTACGTACAATGTAAAAATATTGATGTCACCTACAGAATATGTTGAGCACTTCATTGTTTCTTGTGGAACCATTCAAGTAACAGTTCAAGGAATATTATTTCTTGGTTTAGAGAGTGTGGCTTACGTAGTAAATACATCAACATGAGGGTTTTAGTTGTAACTTTGGTTATCGCCCTGATATGCTCAGCACTAGTCGATGGATCTCCTGCTAGAGGTAAGACACAGAACCGAGTTTAATTAATATAGTGATTCAAAATCGTTTATTTATAATCGATTAACTCTTAATTTAATCGAAATGGTGGGCGCTCATCCTAGACGACAGGCTCAAATAGTCTGACAGGTGGGTTGATTCTCAAATCCCGGCCAAGTGTGATAGTTCACCACTATTTTTCTATGAAAATAAGGAGGCATATACTCTCACCCTCCATTCCTCATCCCTATACCATTAGCATAATTCAAAAGCTTAAATACCAATTAGGTAATAAGAGGCAGTGGGAAAAGTAAACGAAAATAAAAAATAAAAGGCAAAAATTATCAAATCAATACAAAATTCGATACACAAAAGAGCTAGGATTATACCATACCGATTAAACATTATGACATTATGTTTGTCAACGTTAATTAAGAATAATTCTCTAATATCTGGAAATGAAATAACCATTGAAAATAAATATAAAATATACATTTATTATATTAAAATGTATTAAATCATTAACATATGTGCTATCAAGATAGAATTACATAGAAATAAGTGGGAGAAAACTGGATTGAGGTATTGCATATAGGCGGAACCATACCTTACATAATATGAGCTTTTACATTGAGCTTTGACCGCGGCAAAGATCGATTACAAGTTGTTCCTAAGACATTGATCGACTTCCTCTTAGAGGTTTTTATTCTAGTCCTGACGGGATATAGAAAGATACTCATATAATATTTAAAAACACAATACTATTAGATGAAAATATATATAAATGTTACATTAGTTAATCTAAGGAACCAGGAAGAGGAGGGTGATTTTTAAAGATTCCAAATTAGTAAGTTTATGACATAGTGTTAAGACTCACTACTTAACCCTAATAAATAAGAACATTGTTATTTTATACTGGAGGGTGTAACTTTATTTGTGTAAGATTGGAAGGAGATGTACGCGAGAAAAGGTTTTGTAGAAACTTTTTTATCCTTCTTTCCCCCAATTTTATTTGAAAATTGGATGCTCCTCGGAGCTATTTGTAGTCATCCTCGTTTGAAGAATTTTTGAAAATATTGTTTTAGCATCTATTTGGAATAATATTCCCTCCCCCTCCAAAAAAATTGAAAATTTGGATTCTCCTAAGGGATATTTTAAGTAATACTCCATTGGCAATATATTTTTTTTAATATTGATGCTTCTAAAAACTATTTTAAGAAGTGCTCACAGGGTTTTAAAAAAAAGTTGGAACGCTTTAGAAACTATTGAGAGAGTTCTTCAGCGGATTTTGTTTTTGTTTTAGAAAAGTAGATTCCTCTAAAAGCTATTTTAAGTGGTCCACGAGCAAAGTTCTAAAATTAGATGCCCTTAAAAGCTATTTGGAATGGTCTTCACCTATTTTTTTAATATGACTTTTGAAGCTATTGAAAGTGGTAATCCCTCAACACATTTTTGAAATTTAAAGCTAATGTAGTGGTCTTTTTCTTGAATTTAAAAAAAAAATATGATAGTCATATATAAGCTATTTGGAGTGGACCCCTAAGGGGTTTATTTAAAAATTGGATGCCTCTAGAAACCATTTAGAATGATATTGGTCTGTATATTTTTTGAATATTGAATGCACCCAAAAGTTATTTTGAGTGGTACTTCACTGGTAAATTTTTGGAAAGTTAATATCTCTGTATGTTATTTTAAGTTTGATACAAGGCCAAGTTTTATATTAAAACCTTCAGATAGTTTTGGGGGTGGGGAGGTTAAGTCCCATAACCTCCCTCCCTATTACTACGGCCCCTATTTGTTTTAGGTGTATTTAAAATAAAAAAACTAATTAACCATTTAGATAATTTTCATGTTATATATTTCCTTTAAGGTGTATTTTACTGAGAACTTTCAGAAAACAGTGATATATATATATATATCAGAAAAAAAAAGCATGCACACTTAATCAAGTTAGGGCAATATATTCTATTATCCCAAATCCACAAGTGTAGGAGTTTTAATATATGTGTAGGTCTAATAGAAAGAAGTAAAAGTATTACTACAAGTAGTAGTAATAGTAGTAAAGTATTTTAGAGATATATTTTCGAATTAGTTCCCAAGAGTTTCTTTCATAAAACTCAAAAACCACCATGTATTTCATCTTTTATAAAACACACCAATAAATTATATCCTTTAATCGATGTGTAAGTAATGTAGAGTTCATAATGATTTCAATAACTTTATCTAGATAAAACCAATTCAAATTAATATTTCATGATCAACCATATGACTATGTCCAATTAATTTGATAATCTTTTTGGCACATATCTCTTCAATTTACCTGGCTACACGTTTAATTATTATTTGAAAGCTAATACATTAAATATGTTTTCGAACGTATATATAATATACATCTATTAATTTTGGGAGGCACGATATTAAAAAACTGTAATTTGATAATTTCATTAGATTTATTACTATCATTATGGTTGTTTTTAATAACAGAGATTTTTTTTAACTTCGCTCATATACACATTCCTTTGGACCACTTTTTTTTTAACGTGCCTGCATTTCCTTCCTTTACCAGGACTGGTACTACAACACGCCGCAAGGTCATCATTCAAGCCTAAGGGACGAAAAATAAACGGTGAAACATCATCTTGTACCCTTAGTTATCTGAGTGTAAGTTACGAATAGCTCCAGAGAATATGGTTCGAGTCCCTGTAAGATTGCATGTGGCGTGAATATTTATTGGTGACGTGAGCTCAGGAGAAACTTGTCTCTTAATCCATATCAGCGTGTGCTAAATTAATATTCCCATTTTTAATAGTATTGATGCATTTAATTACTATTTACCATCTGGTCGACAATTTTCGGGTCTCATAGTCTTTTTTGGATTTAATATTGAAATGTAGCTTTGAATTTAAGGTTGACATTTCTCTTTGGCTATAAGGTTGACATTTCTCTTTGGATTTAAGGTTGACATTTCTCTTTGTATTTAAGGTTGACATTTCTCTTTGGATTTAAGGTTGACATTTCTCTTTGGATTTAAGGTTGACATTTCTCTTTGGATTTAAGGTTGACATTTCTCTTTGGATTTAAGGTTGACATTTCTCTTTGGATTTAAGGTTGACATTTCTCTTTGGATTTAAGGTTGACATTTCTCTTTGGATTTAAGGTTGACATTTCTCTTTGGAATTAGCATGACATTTTATCTTGTCATTAAGTCTCAAGTAAAACGGATGAATAGTAGATTATATTCTGAGAGTGAAGAATTAATTGGTATATTGAATACTTCTTAGCAAAACTATTTGTTGGCTACAAGATTTAAGTGTTTTTGTAGCGCCTTGTCTTTCTGCTCATTTGGGTTATACACTTGATTTAAATGTTCAGACATCAATGGATCTAGACTACAAGTATTATATAAAAAAAAGTCTGAGTTTAGCACCATAATGTTGCACAAATTGCGTATGGGGAGTTTCAGATATCTATGTTTTTTGGTTTGGGAGTTTTCACTCTACACACACACACAAATCCTTTTTATTAGTAAGATAAACTATATTATCCTTATTATTTGTACCGGATGTATTTACTAATGCATTATTATAACCATTGTTGTCAAAATCTACACCCATTTTATACTTAGTAATAGGACCTAATCCCCTTTCTTTATCTTAACCGGCCCTATACACCGCAGTAAGTTCAGTCAGACATAAGGGAAAGAGGATAAATCATGAGCTATGTTAGCATGATAAGAATAATAACATATTAATACCATTTGCTCACCTTCACGTGTTATAAGATCACATTAAAATGTGCATTTTTAAACATATTAATTAATTGAAATAAAATAAATGATATATTTAATTGTGACTTTGTCATCATTGTACGAAACTGTAGAATACCAAAATGTGTGTCAGATGGTGATGTTGACTATAATCCAGATAAAGAGGCTGATATGATATGGCGTTACAGCAGATACAGGCATATAGAGAAATATGTTTGTGACTTGACCAGACCAACACATTAACTTGATCAGTTGTCCTTCTGCCTGCTAGGCTAAGGGATCCATCATGGCTGAAAGATGTATCATTTCTGAAATTAGGTTTCGTCTTTTCATACTAATGAATTGACATCCAGGGTACTGAGGGTTTCACTGGTTCCAGAACTTACAATAATGTTTTGTAGGTCACATCCCGATTTAATCAGTAGTTTGGAAAGTAAACCTCAAATAAACCTTTTTTTATATTATTATTATTATTAGCACCGCGTCTTACTACCCGTTCAGGTTATACAAACTTACGCTAATGTGTAATGATAGGGTGATTGTGAGATGAAATGGAGGACCTACAGTTTAACGTGGAATCCGAACCACGGTGAACAAGATGTCTTGTCAGAGGTGAAAGAAGGGTTTGGTAATCAGATAAATATGTGCCGGGACCGAGGATTGAACCCCGGCCGCTAACACAGAAGTCTGTTTTTTTATATAAATCCATTCCTTTGACAGAAAGGGAATGAGTTAGTAATGGTCTCAGCTTATTTTCCGTTTGAGTGCTGAGAAAGGTAGAAATGTGATAGTTGGCTAGAGAAAAGGAACATTTAGTATAAAGAGGAAATAGTCATATCTACCCTTGTACTGTTTTAAATAGAATAATAATCAAGCAGACCCTGGTCCAATGCTATGATAGGAGCAGAATCAAGTGCAGACCCTTGTTCATTGCTATGATAGGAGAATAACCAAGCAGGCTATTCTTCAATGCTATGATTGGAGTAGAATCAAGCAGCCTCGTATTCAATGTTATGATATGAACAGAATAAATGGACCCTTGTTCAGTGTTATGATAGAATCAGAAAGAATCATGACCATTCAGTGGTCATGAATATTTCACAAGATAATATGACCTACGTACAACCACCAACTGCTGAAGAAACACAGCCGGAAGTTACATTGAGAGTAAATCGGAAGCTTGGAAGAAACTTAATATTTAGCGTGGGCTGCTTTGTTTAAAATAAAACAAAATAATTTTCAATGTTTTAAATAATAATGAAAAAAGGCTACAAAACGTATTTTAACTATTGTATTTAAGTGGGTAATAAGCTATATCAAATCAGATCAATCATCAGCAACTGATACTAAAGCACTGTAAAGTGTTTTTTTCAGGCAAAGTTTCATAATATTTCCCAATCTTTCATTAATCTCTATTATTGATTTTTATTGCTAGCCCCATGATGTCATTACTTAACTATGATAAAATAGAAGAAATTAGAGGAGATGTATAAGTATTTTCGTGGGGGTGGGGGTGGAAGAGGGAAATAATTTATAAAAAAACCACCCTCCATACTAGCTGGTATTCAAACTACAGGTCTTCACCCTATCAACAAACCAGACTATATGATATTTACGTTTAGTTAAAGTTCCCATTGACGTGGGATTCAAAGACAATATGAGGTGAAGAGGAGGAGGGGGGGGAAGAATAGGAAATAGTAGGAGAGAAATATATGAAACTATAAAATGATAATTCTACCTCTACTTTGGTTCTCATTTCTCCCTTTCCTCAGAGGAATACCATAGGTTTGATATTAGTATCATGAATCAAATTACATTAAATCACATATGTATGATACATAACGTATTATATGTTGTTAACATATTAATTAGAACCTAAAATTACCTGTACCAATAGGTTTTTTATGGAAATTATTTACGCAATGCTTTAAAACGAAATAAAATATATTATAATGTTTTTATTCTTTCAGGAGATGAATCCCAAAAGACTCGCAGTTCCAGGGTGAAGCGCTCGCCTTGCGACGGTCTTACTCCAAGTCTGTCGTGCAAGGCACATTGCCTAGCTGAGGGCAAAGGTTTCAATGTCGGGCGCTGCGTGGCTGGGATCTGCCTTTGTATAGAATAGAATCTTTTTAGAAAAATTGAGTCTAAGAATAAGTTGACGATCATCTGCTGCATCATAGATCTTGAAAAAAAATATATATTTTTTGGGGGTAGGGGGGTGGAGGATATCTAAGAAAATGTTAAACATTACAGAATTGAAGGGTGGATTTTAACAAGGGATTATGCTTTTAGACGTTCATATTAAGGGGATTTTAGTTATGTTAAGGGAATCGTGGTCATGTTAAAGGGATCACGGTAATGGTAAGAGGATTGCTTACCGGAAGGCTAAGACATGTTTCAGACGCCAAAAATCTCACGTTATCTAAGAAGTGTTTTGTTATTTCAATTTAAAGTTCACGTCAAACTGGAGAACATATATATCAACATGTCCTGTTTTAAGTTTCATAATAAACAAACAAAAAGATTAGATTTGTTTATTTACAACGAATTTTCACATGAAATGTTACAATTATGAGATCAAAGTAAATGATTAAGACAATATATCTCAAACAAATAAAGTAGCTATTTGTTAACAGTATTACAACAGAAGGTTCTAAGATAATTATTCAGGACTGTTAAGTGTTTTAAAGATTCAGAACTGCCATTCTTATAAGATACACCATTGTGTGGGGTGTGTGACTTCAATTAGGCGGTGCCATAATACAAATAAAATCACAAATACTATTTTACAAGCAGCAAAACTTTTAAAGCATGCAAAATATACACCTCTTATAGTGTTAACCTACCATTGTACCTTGATTATACTAAATTAGTAATTTTGTGTGTATAGTTTATGTGTATTATAGTCCATTTTTCATAGTTAGAGGGGTTAGGAAAACTACAATAGTGTTTCACGTATTTGTATGTCAAGACATGTGATCTACAGTTGTCTTTTTTCATAGATATTATCAATACCTCTAAGATAATACTGATAAAATAGTAAAATGTTATCAGTGTTAACCACAAAAATATGTCTATATTCTATAAAGACCCCTTCAAATGAAAATTGGACTATATCAAGACCATGTGTTTGTAAAGTTTGCATAAAATACCTAAATAATATTAAACTTAAATGAAAAAAAAGCCACCTAATTAATGTAGGTTATCCAACATTGATGGAAATCTGTCTACCTCCAACAAAAACTAAAAGTGTCCGTTCAAAAGGGTTATTAAATAAATAGATGACCAATTGTGATGCAAAACAAACAATTGACTTGTAGCATCCAAGTACTAAGCCCAGAGGTTGCTAACAAAAGATTGAAAATGAAAGCCTTGCCAACATCAATATATCATATTTCCCCTCGGCCTAGTCATTGTAATTCAAAGTGAAGAGCAAACAATGACGTCAGCGCTATAAGAAGTGTAAGGGGCGAGAGGGGTTTATGGCAGGATGGTCCGTTTAAATTGGAACCATGACCTAGGCAAATAAATAATGCGAAGGGTAGTAGGAAGGGTGAGGGGTAGCTTATTGGGGTGAGGTTTTTTTTTTAGCAGGTACCTGAGTAGAATGATGAAGATAATATAGTAAGTTGATGTTTAACTTGTGAATAATTTTTCTTTAAAGGTTTTTATTTAAGAATGTTTATTTTACGTACACATTTTAAAACAAATGCTATTTAAGAACATTACCTACAAACTAATTTACAATAGAATTTTCATAAAAGGAGCCCTTGGAAAATACAAACATACATTTACCGTCCAAAATTAATTTTATTTTATTACATAATTGGTTTTTATAGTGCAACTGTGATTACACACAGTACATTTATACTAAATTAGAAAACTGAACATATCAATTTGACAATATAGTTTTATTTATTAAACAATAAATGCATAAAAAGGTACAAGTTTTACAATAAGATAGAAAATTATAGAGTATTAAATTTCTTCACAAGGCAAATAAACTTGAGGGATTACTTGATTACTTGTGGCTACCTGGGCAACACAGTGACCAGGCAAGAGGCTGTAGAATTTCTAAAAGGAGAGTAATTTGAGAATTAGTTAAAGCAAAATATAGAACAAATTTATAAGATAACATTTATACAGTCTCACTTGGCAGGGTTGAATATTAACAGGGATCCACTAAATTTGTTGGATAATTGGCTGGTGAATCCTGCTGATTGATGGCTAAGGGCCAGGCGTCATTAAGGTACTATGGCCGGACATGTTCCCTTACGGTACTACCAGAGCATTCAATAGTACATTAACATCCTTTAGAACTAATACAAAATTTAGGAACCTATTTACAGGCCAAAACAAAATAGTATTATTTGCGCGGACCCCACTATGACAATAGGCCAATTTCCACGGGTTGCTCACCCAAACTAATACTTTCCATGAACCATGACCGCATAATCAAATCTCAATCATTTACAACTGAACTGCGTAAGGCAAAAGAAAGAAACAGACTTCCTGGCGATAACCATCAATAACAAAGAACTGATGCACATGACGTTTAGGGTGTCATGAATACTTTTCCCTTCAAGATTTATCGGAACTTGTGAGTTAGTGTAAATCAGCAACACTAAAATTCACATTTTTCTAAGCCGGAGGCTTTAACGTTAGGACAGTGTCCAAAAACACAATAATGCACTCAGCAATTGACTAAATGAGTCATTAAAATCTGACTTGTCCATCAGACTAAAAAAGCATAATATAACCAAGGTACTTCTTCCATATTGAAGTTAACTAGTCCTGAACATGACACTAGATTCCAAAAACATTTTCTTCTTGCATTTAATAAAAGGACTTCTGAATAACTATTTGCATTACGTTAAACCAAAATAAAGTTTCTTCTAACTTAGTATCTAAATACTAGGGACTAAATGACGACCGCTGGATACCAATACCCTAGCTGCGGCGTCCTCGTATCCAGCGCGTTGAATAGGACGATTCATCCTCCTTCAATGACGCTACGGAGGCGATTCCGACGACCCAGACTCCATGATCCGTCTTGGTTATTCACCGGCAGCGGTTCGTTGTAGATACTTGGCTGTGTAGAAGCGCTCTATATTGTTGAACTCGCGGCGCGTCTCATATATACTCACAATCAGACATAAACATGGAAGAGAGAAAAAGGGGAACGAATTGAGAAGCGTAGGTAAAAATAAGGAAGGATAAACGAGGAAAGGGAAAGAGAAGAGATAGAAACTGACGAGCTTCTTCTGTCGGCCACCAGAGGCGTAGTTGCGCGAGAGGTCGAGGCGTCGATCTCCATTGTCAGTCTTTCTCCCCTTCTGAACAGGCGAGTGTTTCGCCACGTGGAGCCGCCATTATAGATAATCCTGTGATTTTAGAAGTGAGTTAATGATATCTGCAGACATCTGCCCGTGGTGAGTTTATACACACATATCCTATATCAAAATGTATCAGTATTAATTTAGTTATTTGATTTTCACTGTTATTTTTACGCAAAGAAATAATATAGATGTATTTTTTCCACCTTTTTGAGGGCCACATGGCCGGCTGTAAGTTTCTTCGTCCGACCCCATCTTATAACAAAGGGTATGCATTCACATATCTTATTCATAACTATAATAATATTAGTCCTCTTCTTTGATATTTAGAACAGCAATTATCAAAAGAAAATTATTTTTTGACTAACCACGTGTTTGAACGTAGGGCAATACGTAATTTCAGTATACGAGAGAGTATAAACTTTGAGGTATTTTATCTTCAATATCTTGATATAATTCCAACGTGGCACCCAATTACATAAATAGTGATAAATAGTGAACTTTTTTTCTTGTGGGTGTTCAATCAATTTGATTGACACGCTACAATAGGTATTGACTATTAATTATTTAAAAAAATAATGTATGCATTAATCGTATGGTTTTAAAAGAATTTATGATGACTGCTTTTCTTTGTTGGAATCTGTTACATTACAGATTATTAATCAACACGAGCATGGAGAATCATGAGTGGCCTCCAAAATTATCAATTTTAATATCCTTAAGCTACAACAGACACAACACCCAGTCCCTCGCACGATAATTTATTCACCACAAAAGGGGAAACACAAAGTCTTCAACCATGCTAGGAATCAAACTCAGGTCCCTTGACAAGGAGAAGTGGTACCAACTGAGCTATGCTGTACAGGGTGGGGCAATTAAAGGTCGCGATAAGTACTATGTGAGCTTGTATTCAGTGCACAATTGCTAGTTGGTAAGTTAAACAACGCGTATTTGCTGTGAAACAGTTTATATTGGTGACGAGCGTAGCCGGTGCCATCACTCAAAACAATTAGTGTGTGGGTAAGTCAGTGGCGTGCAAGTGGATTGGTGCCGAACAAAACACATAAACGGTTACAATCAGAACACCTGAAAACGAAGAGCGCATGAAAGCGGCCAATGAGCAGAGTCTACGTCATTCAGCCTGGCGACACAACCGTACGTTACAACTGTCTTGAAGGAATCTTTCAAGAATTTTACACTTGGACCTACGATTTACCCCATACAAAATTCAGTTAGTGCAAGAACTGTACCAAGATGACAAGGATGTCAGATTGCAGTTTTGTTAGACTTTATTGGATAAAACAAATCCGAATCTGTTTTTTTTAACATTCTTCTAATGACGAGGCTAATTTCTTCCTGAAAGGTTTTGGGAATTAAAAAAAAATCCTATACTGTGCAAGTGAAAATCCACGAGAAATTCCCGAAAGACCAGTTTATATTGAAAAGGTTGTTGTATAGTGTGGGGCTGGAAGTTAGATCAATGGGTGTCATTGGGCCTTATTTCTTCGAAAATACTGACAACCGAGAAACTCAAATAACTCAGAAAGGTATTCAAAAATGATAAAAAAAATTCCTTGTTCCTGAGTTATGTATGCATCAGTGTCAGCTTGAAAATATTTGGCTACAACAAGATTGGGCCACTGCCCACACAACTTATCACAGCATGGAAGCAATGCGCAGATTCTTCTCAGGGCGCCAAATTTCCTGGTTTTATGACGTTCCGCCTCCACGGTCACCGGATTTGACAGCCCCCGATTTTTTCTAATAGGGGTATTTGAAAGAGAAGATGTGCTCTCGTCGATTACGCACTATTGAAAATTTAAAGGTTAAAATTCGCCAAGAGGTTGATTTCATTTCACCATATCTGCTTCGCAGGGTCGCGCGCAGGTTTCATCAGCGATCTCATTAGTGCATTGCGAAGAATGGTGCACATTTGGGTGGCATTATTTTTAAACAATAAATGATAGCTTTTGTTTATAAAGATTTAAATGAAAATCTGTCACATATTTAAATTAAGTTTCTGTCAATTGGATTGTTTTCTATTAAATTTTTGAAAATAGTTCGGTTTAATTGCTCCACTCCGTATATAAATATAAACTTTAATTATTTATGATTCTTTAATAGGTTTGAAAGTTAATAATATATAAGCTTATATGGATTTTTCATTTAACCGTTTAACAGCATGAAGCCAACTCCAAGTCGAAGGTGGCTGCGTTATCTGATAGCTCGTGAAAGAAATCCCACACTAGTAGCCGATGATTTCCGCACGTCCATCATAGACTCTGCCTTAAAATATGAGTGAAGAATGACCCTGGGTAAGGGACGATTCCTGGATAGCTCAGTGGTAAGAGCATTGACATACTAAGCCAAAGGTCCCGGGTTCGATTCCCGTGTCCAGGTGTAATTTTTCAATTTTGGAATATTATATCTTGATGGAGAATTCCTCAATAAAAAGCATAGATAATAGATTCGGCTATTTGATTATTAAATATGGGAAATGTTTGTAATGGGCCACCTTCAGCCCGAATGCAAGCCTGATGTCGTCATGTCTCAGGATGTAGCACACTTTTAAAAAGTGCATATGTTTAAAATAACTAGGAATAAGCTAAAGAACACACCTAGTCAACAGGTTAAGAGATATCAAGCATGTTATACAAACAAATTTAATGGAATCAATTGGCTGTACCTCAGAAAAATGTCAAATGATATACATGATTGAAAATGAACTTTCTTTAATCGCTTTTGTGTCTCATATCCACCGTTGAAGTGGTTCCCACATGTTAAGGTACAATCTGTACATGTATGAGTTGAAATAATCTCCGTTTTATTGGCATCCAAGCTCTGTTGTCTTAATTCAAGAAAACTAAACAACATTGTTTAGGAGACAATATTTTCATATTAAATGATAGTGCTGCTAATATTTTTAATCGATGCATGAATTGTAAAATATTAACTAATGAACTGCTTTGGTGACCGAATGGTCTAAGGAGTCACGCTCGTGTTGTACTAGACTGCCGATGACAGAGAGATAGGGTATTAATCCCAACCTGGTAAACTGTAAGGGGTTTCTCTGGTTTGCCACACTCACTCAGGCAAATGCTGATACACCTCCTTTCAATTCAACCTTACTCATTACCAGCTCACTAGCGTAATTAATATATATGCGTAAAACCTTAATGGATAGTAAAACGCTGTGCTAAAAATTAAATAAAAATAACTAATCGTAAAGAGACCTGCGTTAATGGGCACGAGGCTAAGTGGCCATTTTATTTAATATAGTTCTTTGGTGATGGGGAGATTGGGGTTAAAATTCTAGTAGGGTTTACTGAGGGTGTTATTCAATAAATTGTATCCCGCCCTGCCACCATGCTGATGAACGTACATTTCCTTTAAACTCTATCTTCTTAAACCCTATTTTACTAGCGTGATGAATATTAAATTCACGCCGATATACATTTTATGAACACAGCCCTATCGGTCAGTAAGAAAGTGTGTAAAAGAGAGATGTGAAATAAAGTGTAAGTAAAAACTGGTTCGAGTGAGATAAATTCATATATTTCAGTGGGAATTTATCAGTAACTTAAATTATATTAGAGAATAAGGTAGGAGATATTAACTAAATAGAAGTGAACTGAAAATATAGTTAAATCAACATGTTTAACTCCAGCCCAATGCATTCAGCCAAATTCAAAACGAGGCTCTAGCTCTTAGACCAGTGCGTAACATAACAGTCTAACGACCTGATAATGAGCTGTCTTCCTATTAACAATCTTAACTTTCTCATAGCAAGAGAATGTATTGTGACCATGACAAAATCGATCTCGAGATGATGACGAATCTTTACGTTTTATGTGAACACTATTATTATTATTAGCACCACGTCTTACTACCCGTTCGGGTTACACACACTTACGCTAATGTGTAGTGGTAGGGTGATTATGAGATGAAATGGAGGACTTACAGTTTAACGTGGGATCTGAACCACGGTGAAAGTCGGGCATTCCACACATTCACAAGTTGTGATTAATGCACGTTTTGTCAGAGGTGAAGTAAGGGCTTGGCAATCAGCTAAATATGTGCCGGGACAGCGGATTGAACCCCGGACCCCCCAACATAGACCCCCAACACAGAAGTCCGACACCTTACCCCTAAACTGCCAGGTCACCACATATGTGAACACGAACATAAAAAAGTGGATTTTAAAATTCTGTTCCTTCTTGGCTGACTGTCTATCTTCTGTCTGTCACTGGCCACGGATCCGAAATGATCAGGTGGATTTTGTTCAAACTTGATATTTAAGTTTTATAGGGGTATACCTTGGGACATTTTTATTTTATTTTGATCCCAGCCCTAAATTATTATTATTATTATTATTATTATTAGCACCGCGTTTTACTACCCGTTCGGGCTATACGCACTTACGCTAATGTATAATGGTAGGGTGATTGTGAGATGAAATGAAGGACCTACAGTTTAACGTGGAATCCGAACCATGATGGAGGCCTGGCATTCCCCACATTCACAAGATGTCTTGTCAGAGGTGAAGGAAGAGTTTGGTAATCAGATAAATCTGTGCCGGGATCGAGGATTGAACCCCGGCCGCCAGCACAGAAGTCTGACCCCTTATCCCTAGACCGCCAGGTCACCCCCAGCCCTAAAATTGAGTAGTTTACTGAAGAGTGATTTTTAAAAATTAAATATATTTTTCAAATGGATTTAACGATTTCGATTGAAATGCAAAACTAAGATTGGTTTGGCATGACCAATAGCACTGTATCATTAGTTATTGAGTGAAAAATTCGTTAAAGTGCAGTTATCTGATGATTAATTTTTGAAAATTCATAATATCTCGAAAATGTCTAACGATATTATGTGGTACCTATGTCAAATAACACTACATACTTGTTTTTGTGGTTCAAACTCATTTATGGGTAATTTAATGATAACTATAAGTTTTCAAAAACGCCATAAGGATTTGGCTCAAAATGGGTATCTTGGAATGTTTGACATGTCAATTAAAACTGTGTACTTGTTATTGATATATAAACTCATTTATGGATAGTTTACTGATAACGGATTTTTTTTTAACTGGATATTTTTTTAATGGCCCTAACGATTTGGTTCTCGAATAGGTAAAAGATTAATTTACCCCTGGAACGGTCACGCGGGGTCATCATGACCTAACATAATTTATTTTTTACTCTACCTCCTCCACCAAACATATTTTGCGAACCTACCTCCGTGTACCTTCCTCTCCCCCGACTAAAGGCGTGGTTACCTCTAAGTCACCTCTTGACGGTGTCAGCTGTTGAGAACACAGCCTCTTGGGCCACCTTGACCCCACGCGACCATTTGTGTTAGTGTACAAATTCTATGGGTTTGTTTTGAATATTGATTTACTAGCTTATATTTTGTAATGGATAAAAAAAAGAGTGTATTCTTTCTTTACTAAATGAAGAATGATCTGACAACAAGGATGATGATTTAGGTGTTAATGAAAGTGATGTATTATTATTATTATTAGCACCACGTCTTACTACCCGTGCGGGTTATACGCACTTACGCTAATGTGTTATGGTAGGGTGATTGTGAGAAGAAATGGAGGACCTACAGTTTAACGTGGAATCCGAACCACGGTGGAGGCCTGGCATTCCTCACATTCACAAGATGTCTTGTCAGAGGTGAAGGAAGGGTTTGGAAATCAGATAAATCTGTGCCGGGACCGGGGATTGAACCCCGGCCGCCAGCACAGAAGTCTGACACCTTACCTCTAGACCACCAGGTCACCGAAAGTGATGTAGGTAGTGATATTGACCCAGAGGAAGAGATACATGATGATTGCAACCTTAAAGGACATTTGTGGGATTCATTGGAAACTCACACTTGAAAAAGTGCCTTGAAAATGTTTGAAGCTACTGACCTAACACGAACAGGCGACAGTCAACTACAAAATACAATTTGTTTTATTTTTACTATATTTTTATATTTTGAAAACAAATATTTTTTTATAAATCTTTATTAGATTTTTGTTATATTGATCACTTCTTACGAGTGTTTTTATAAGTCATATAGCTTTGCTGTAAAGGGTTACAGAGTTTAAAATTATATATTTTCATCTCAAACAAATGTTCTAGAATAATATCGAAAAATATTAATAAACAGAATCATTAGTTTTAAAATAAAACAGTAAGCTCTACCTAAGAAGAACATTTAGTGGTTGGTTTTTTTCAAAATTACACTAAGTTATTTTTTAAAACGTATTTTTTTATTATTATTAATCGTTAATTGTTCAAATTAGATAAAATAGATAAAATATTGTATTCTAGATTAAACATTTGAAAAAAAAACCACAAAAAACTGGTTTATAATAAGCAACAAAAGTAAGGGTCATGGTGACCCCCCGCGACCACATTAGGTTGAAACATAAGTGCAACAGCTCCAGGCTTAAGGGTAGTTTACTTACGATTAACTATGGGAAAAAAAATTAATTGACCTTGAGATTGAATTCAAAATGGTAATATGGGAATAGTTTTTTTTATATAAATAAGATAACTTTTTAATTTTACAAATAAATAATTTTAGGGTAGTTAACCATTGATCAAATTTGAATTTTGTTAAATGTATTTGAATTTAATTCAAAGTTGATGTATTGTGATAATCAAGAAGATATATTTGTTTCATGAGGAAAACATAATTAAGGGTAACTTAATTTTAAAACATAGTTTTTAGCTATCTTCGGAGATATAAGCCTAATACAAATATGAGAATGTTTGTGCGATTGTGTCGTATCATTTATTTTAAATGTAAGTTAGCTACTGATAAAAAATTACGCTCAAGATCTTACGTAGCAAGATGGGACCAGGAAACCAAAAGGTAAAGAGGAATTATCCATATGGCAGTTAGTTATTAAAATAAGAGCATGTGTCTAGTCGAAAGGCTGAACTACGCTAGGTTAGTCACCCACTGGCTCAAATTGAGTGTGATAGTATCGGAACAACTCAGTTTTAATGAACTGAAAAACGCGTATTCAAAATAATCCGTTGAGTCGAATAGGATCAGTTCTAGATCGGCTAGGAGCAGCTTGATGTGAATGAATGCGTTCAATCACTCTTAACCGTCTCATCGAACCAATAGGAGACCAGTTTAAATGTTATTACCACTCTCACCCCATAATAATCCCCCGCTCCCAGACCACCAACACCTCAAATCATATCCCACCTTTGAACCATCCTTTCTACTAGACAGACCTTCACTTTTGGATCCCTCTTACTTCCATTCCAAAATACCCAGGTTCGGGAAGCTCCCCCTACCCCGAACCAAATCTTGCTCCAGGAATGTTCCTCACTTCCAAAACACCTTTACATACACCTAGGAATTCCTGTTCTCGGAAAACCTCATCTGCTTGGAGCCCCCCCGTTCCAACCCCTCATTCCCAACTAACCCCGTTCCTGGAAATCCCTTCACTCCCGGCCCTTCATCCCCAGAAAAGTTCGCACACTCTGACAACATCAGCTCGTGGATCATTCCTGCTGTCAGATCACTACCCCCTTCATTTTGCCTCACTTCACAATTATTTGTTTGGTTTTTAAAGCATTTCTACCTCACCTCATCACTCTATACAAGACTAAATTTATAGCCAAATAGGATTTGAGCCATAAGCCTATATTAGGGTCAGGATTGTGTCTGGAGCCCGGCGTCTCATTATTCTAAATGTGGCTTGAATAGGAACAGTGTTTATAGTGAGAACACCTTAAACAATATTCTTAAGTTGCATTTAAATTCAGGGTTAACTAAACAAAAGTGATAATAATCACTATAATAATCTAGCATCTGGTAAAACCCGCTTTGGTGGCTGTATTAGTTCCGGGGGAGATGAAAAAAAAAAGTTTTTTTTAAATTCATGTTAATTTTGATCAGTATGTGAGAAGTTGTTAAGCACTATGAGAAGTAAAACCATCAACTTGTCGCAATTTTCCCCTCACACATTATAAATGACATCTTAAAAAATTACGGCCAAAAATGTGTTTTTCTTTATATTTCAGAAATGGTAAGTTTGGTAAAAAAAAGAAAGAAAAAAGATTGAAACGAATGTTAAATCCCATACAATTGTGAATAAAAAAAAAGTTTTTATCACGATTTTTGCTAACTATAGATAGTCGTTTCTCTGAAAATCACATACAAATGTTTACGGTTGTTGAATATTTATTTATAGTTGAGCTCAGAAACACAAGGCCTTCTTTCAATTCATGTAATCTAGATTATAAGTTACAAAACGCTTACTTTTGACTATGATGTAACTAATATCTATTTTTGACGTAAAATATATTTTTAAGGTCACATATTTTAACAAAACGGGTAAAACATATATTCGTAAAAAACAGGATATATTTATTTATTGCCGTATTTGTTGTCTTTCAAACGTATGTTACTTGATTACAAGTTTTGTTCTCATTAGGAATAGCAATGTTTAATTACATTTGAAAAATTTAATTTATTATGAATATTGCTGTTGATAAAAATGTACAAGAAATAAATCCATATACATATTTAGCTCTGACCACTATAGAGTAATCTCATCGTCTATGTCTTCACTAGATTTCTGCTGAGTGAAGTACCCATAAAATTCAGTGCAAACCATATTGTTCTTGAGACAGCTGCATACTGCATTTATGCAACGTTCCTTGCAGTAACACTTGATCAGTATTAAGGCGGTTCTAGGTGCTTCTAAAGGGTTGCATTTGAACGGGACAACTTTCCCAACATCTTGAGCAAAACAACCAAACTCGAAAGGGGATGGGGAGTTGAGGATGGCTCACTGAGGATTGCATGAGTGATCTGAAGACATACTTTTTGATCCAATCTAGAGCAAAAAAAATTTTGTCTTCCATTTTTCTTTTCAAAATAACAGGCATAATAGGAGAGGGGAAAAATGACAAGTAGCTTTTTTTTCCTTCTTGCCATGAATAACAACTTCCCACAAACTAATCAAAATGAATACGAAATATTAGCAAAATTACAATTCCTCCTGTACTACTACATCGTCTAAAAGGCGTTACTCTCACAGTAGACTAGACTGCCAATGACGGGTAAATCAAGGTTCGAATCCTGGTCGGGTGTACCGTTTCCAGCATGTGGTCTGGGTCAGTGTTCTATTCAAGACATATATATTCCACTACCAGCTGGCTAGGCCTGTCGTAGTTTAACATGCCTTATAATCTAACTAAATACCAATACAAGTACAACATCCAGTCCTCGGCCGTTAATTTATCAATGTAAAAGTGTGAACCTATATTTCATCAAAGATAATTTTTTCGGCCTTGTCGGGAATATCACCTAAGCTGGAAGACACTCTACCAACTGAGATAGGGGGTAGGATAGGTGTAGGCCTACTGAGGATGGTTTTCCTAAATGTTTTGCCCCTTTATCTCTACAAGAATTCTGGTACACTTCCTCTAAATTCCACCTTACTCATCCCTAACCCACTCGCATAAATAGAACATATGCGTATAGCTCGAACGGGATATTAAAACATACATACATACATACATACATACATACATACATACATACGTGAAAGTAGATCTTGAGTTTAATATCCTAGAAAGAGTCTTATCTGACAGCTAGAAAATTACTAGATCTAATTTGGCGTATTCAAGATCAAGTCATGTGATCTACAGCTATCAATTTATATAAATATTATCAATAAAAAATTATTAAATAATATTAATAAAATAGTGGAAACTCATTGATGTTGACCATAAAAATTGTTTGTATTTTCCAAAAATATGTTCCTGTCAAAATATTACTATGCTGACTTTTTGAGCAATCGGAAAAAAAAAGTTTCTTGTTACAGCAAACAAACTATACTTTCAGTTTCATTGAGAATTTAATGGGATCAGGAGTTCATTATTTTAAATGGAATAAAACCCCAAACAAACAAAAGAGAACTTCATTTTTAACCGTCCCCACTTCTTAAAGCCGACCGTCTGTTTACCTAGAGTATATTTAAAATCTCCATGTCGTAATAACTTAGTGTCACCACTATTCGATTTCAAAACATGTTTAAATTGTTCTACGTGAGTACCAGATCAACAGCTCTCAAGTCTTCTTTGAAGGTCGCTACTACCGAATAATAGTTTCTCGTTGACTATTTAAAACTGATTAAATATCAATTTGGAAAGATCTGACGCAGAGTTATGGTACACCACGGCATTGGGTGCCTCCTTAACTAAACGATCCACATAGAACGATTTGTCAACTTTTAAAAAAGAGCTACTTATCTACTGAAACAAAAAAATATATATATATACCAACATCCTCCCTCCCTCTCTCCACCCAAAACAAACATTTTCTTTCTTTGCCATGGTGTTAGTTAGACCTAGCTTCTTTTTTTTTTGCACCACGTTTTACTACCTGTTCCTGTATCTAACTAACCGAAGAAAATATAAATTAAGGTAGTTAATTTTCAAACAATTATAACTACCTACTCAGGTAGTGTCCCAAAAATCTTCTCGTGAAACCGAGTTTACACCTTGTTGGTTATAATATAAAAAATTGTTAAAGTGGGATTGAAGGGAGTGGAGGCCAATATTTTTTCCAGTATTTATAGCATTTTTTTGTGTTGACACGATAAATAAAATAATGCTTAAGCAGATACACAGTAATAATTTAAATTCTACTAATAATATTTAATATTTTATCTTGGTTATTTATTTAATTTCTTAAGAGCAAAAATAGTATGTTATGCCTTACCTCTAAGCGAATGAAAAACTTTCTTTTTTTAATTCACCTTTCTAGCCATAATAGTTTGGTGTTTGGCTTGGTCTGTTTATATTGACATTAAATATTTATAGTCTTACAGTGCAATGATAATAAACTAACTTTGTCAATAGGTTCTTCATGAAATAAATCACATGTATTAGTTATGCCAGCCACTTTAGTGGCCACATGGTCTAAGGCACTACTCTCGCAATAGAATAGAGTGCCGATGTTGGGGCGATCCCGGACCAGGCTGAATTTTGATTTTTCCGTTGTTGTTTTTTTGTTTATTTTTTTGTAATCCATGTCTCACGAACCGAGATAGTACTTACTCTAACGTGGAAAGTAAAATAGAAATAATAGGGAGCTCGAACACTTTGTTTCGAAGGAGAGGGGGGAAACGTTTAGGAATAAACACTTTAATACACCCAACCGGGATTTAACCCCCAAATTTCCCGTCACAGTTAAATCAAACAAGACAAGAGTTAAGCCTTTGTCCATGCACTCACAAGAGAATCAGCCCTTTTTATTTTCCATGTATATTACCTTATAATGTGTTTAAATATTTAGGAATAACTATTTTATATATCAATATCAATTTTAAATGGGAAATTAGGAAACGAATACAGTCGACACTCGATCAATAAGTTGTTAACATCTCGCCTTGTGCCAAGGAATGTATAACTCGGAATATACAAAACAATATTACCGGGTGTCCTATATGGGTGTTAAATGTGGTATCTTACCTTACATGACGCAAACAAATATAGGGTGATTAAAACCAAAGTGCTTAAGAAGATATTTGGTCCAAAAAGGGATGAGGGTACTGGGGAGTGGAGGAGGCTACAGTATAATCAAGTCTCGTATATTACATTGGGCAAGACATACAGCGCGAATAGAAGAATCTAGAACCTTGTTCAGGGTAATGACTGGCAAACCCAATGAGAAGATACCATTTTAAAGACCTAGACGTAGATGGGAGGATAGGATAACATTAGAATGGACTTTAAAGAGATAGAGTGAAATGAGGTGGACTGAATAGAATTAGCTCAAGATAAGGATAGGGTGTAATGAATATAACTAGTTCAATATATAGATAGGGTGTAATGGGATGAACTTGATAGAACTATCTCGAGATAGGGATAGGGTGTAGTTAGATGGACTGGCTATAACTATCTCAAGATAGGGATAGGATGCAATAATGTGGACTGTATAGAACTAGCTAAAGATAGAGATAAGGTATAGTGAGGCGGACTGTATAGAACTAGCTCAAGATTAGGATTGGTGGCGTAATTTTGTGTGGCAATATATTTTGAGTTCTTAATGCCATTGAGTAACTAAGTATGTCTTTATAAAAGAACAAAGAAGGCAATTTTTGAGTGAATTAATTATTTGTACACAATATTTTGGTGTGATTTTATTTAATCATCTTACAGAAATTAAAATTTCTTGTTTTAGCAATTTGATTCTACCTTTTTTTGTCAGATTTGGGTTCAAGATAATTTTTCTCTGGAGGGTCCCTGCTTAGCAACTGTAGTTATAGTTTGACTTTTCCAAATAAAATGGCCGCATGCCAATACGTTTGTTTGGAACTAATGAGTCGTGTTATAGTTTTGTGAACATGATAGAGTATCAGGTTTTAGTTCTGTTTAACGAATCCATCCATCAATCACCTGTTTTAGTACTGATGTATTGCTTTCCACGGAGAATATTTATTAACGTTGGTAGCCCTGCTGGAAGCCACTTGTCGGGGGATGCCTACAGAGATCTTCAAGGGGAGCTCACCGGCAATATTAGCTGCAAGGATAGTGTGCCCGACTTTGACTTAATAGGTCTGTACTGGGGGTGTGCGAAGATTCAAAACTTCTACTTGCCTTTAAAACTAATATCAGCTTCTACTTTTCTAATAAAAAATGTATTTCTTTGACAGTTACGATGATTCCCCAATAAAAGTATTGACAACAAAAATATACTCGAATAACGGTAAATGTTTGCCATTCTGAGATGTTATGTGTAATACAAATAATATTCATATGGATAAAATTTGAAGTAATTAAATTGTTGTGATACCAACTTAATTTATTAGAATAAAATTAAATATATAGAACAAATTCAATAAAGTATTTTCCAAGTAATTATATTGAATAAAGTTATTTAAATAGCCACAATACAATATTTTTTTAAGCAAAGAACTAAAATAAAAAATATTCTATCTTCAATTTGGCTTCGAGAATATTTCATATATTTGATTCGAGTTCGCTTTAAAAAAAAATAGACCTCGCACACCACTAGTCCGGACTCAGCACTCACCGGTTGTACTTAAATTGGCTTCACTACTTTCTGTTTAAAATGAGTTAACAGTATCATATATTTTACTAACAGACAAGATGTGTCAAAATATGAAATCAATAAACAGAAAATGTTAAACAACATTAGAGGCTTAATTTTGGCTATACTATTTTCCCTTTCTTTCAGTTGCAGTCACTCTTACAAGTGAACACGCTGACTAATAGATCAGTCTCGTCTTGTGTGGTTTGCGGATGGTAGTAAGGTTGGGGCTCAAATCCATTCTGTATGTTCTGATATGTTTATTCCTAACGGTGTCCAACTCTCACTATCCAATATGAGGACGCATTTATTCTAAATTAAACCCTTTTCATCCATATTATATTAATGGAAGTATGTATATATCACGGATGGGTAGTTAGACGGGGTGTACAAAGTGGTAAGACAGTCTTCTGGGCGTATAGCATAAATCCCACATCCCAATTTAAACCATTTGTTTAACAGTTTCTAAAAAAAACTAACATACCCATTTCCACACTTGGGGATTTTCAACCGTGATTGGAAATCAAACCAGGAGCTTTAAATTAGTTTGTTGGGGTATTTTACTAACATAGTGATGAATTTAAAAATGTTTTAAACCAGTAAGGCTTAGCTCATTGCTATTAACTCTGTACACTATACAGAAGAACCAGAGCTCGAATCTAGATTAGGTAGGGTGAATTTTCTTTCTATGCTTGGAGAAAAAGACGCATCAACTCAAGATTTACCATCGGAATTGCAGGAGGCCCTGGAGTGGTTTTTAATATTCTCTTTTCTATGAGAATTCTGGAATATTACTTTAAAATTCACCATCTCAATCTTATTACCTTAGATTAGTTAACGAAATTACGAATATAAAAGCTGGACAGTAAAACATGTATAACTAAACTAAACTATTAAGAAAATATATTTTTAGTTTGTTATAAACCAAATTTATTTTAAAAGCATAAAAATTGATATTATTAGTTAAATTAATCTTATGCATATCAAATCTGTTAACATAGGAATATTGCAATGTTATATACGATAATATTTTTTTATAGTATAGATGATTTAAATCATTTAATTCTGTTAACATCTGACTACCTCGACGTAAAATAATATAATAACTAAAACAGTCATTGTATATACTGATTTTTAAAAATCTTTTTCATTTAATGGTAAACAAATGTATCATTAAGTTGTTATTTTCCCAATAGCACTTTGTAATACTTTAAAATATATTGTATTTGAAAACAGAAATATTTTTTAAATAATATTTCCGTATGAATATTTCTAGTAATTAACTTATCTTGCTTATAAATAAGGAGAGTTTTATTTTTAGCGTCGCGTCTTATTACCGTTTCGAGTTATACGCTTATATATTAATTACAATAATGGCTTTAGGGATTAGGAAGGTTATATTTAGAGAAAGTGTAACCGCATTTTCGTGGAGGGTCGAATACGATTTTGGAAAAACCACCTTCAGTACACCTGACCGAGATTCGAACCTGACTTCTCCGTCATCGTCAGTCTAGTCTACTGCTAGAGTATTAAGTTTGACCACGCGGCCACCAAAGTGAGTTGGAGAAATGTTAATGATTATTTAAAATAATACTTTAGAAATTTTAATAAAAAGTATGTATTATTTATAATTATAATATTTGGTATAGTAAATTAAAAACTAAAGATAATAATGACTTAATCTAAGACGCATAAATGAGGATGATAGCGTGGAGAGAGGACGGGAAAACCAAAGTAAAATTAAAATCCCGGTCACCGGAAGGCAAATGATATGTGTGTATATTGGCTTATACCACTAAATATCCTCTGAGGGTCGTTATTAAGAGTTAATTATATTCTGACAGATGCCCAACAAGCGTTAAAGTTTAATAGGTCCTAAGGGTCAAGCTTCGAACTCCAGCTGGGTGTAATTAGTTATTTCCCCCGACAAAGTGATGTATTTATTATCTTAGTTTCGATACAATTCTCTTAATAATTTGATGGCCTGCATTCTAAGATGGAATTGTACTAATAATAGTAATACATTCAAAACAAGAAAAAATAATAGAGCTTATTGTTTTGACCAAAAAATTATTAAAAAAAAAAAAAA
>CABFOV010000152.1:107752-165451 GCA_902141375.1 Timema poppense
CCCCCCCCCCCCCCCGAATGAAGATAAATTTTCAAAATAGATGCAGGCGTGAACAGTTTTAAATAGCTACATCTAATTTTCACAAAATAATTCAAGGAAAGGTTTACTCCAAGTAACCTCTAAAGGCATCCAAATTTTAAGAAGTTTTTGGGAAGGACCACTCCAAATAGATTAGAGCGGAGTATAGCTTTCCAAAAATGACCAGGCAAGGGAAATTTAAAATATCTTATATAGACATCCAATTTTCAAAAAATTTCCGGAGGAGTACCACTCCATATAATTTCTAGGTTCGTCCAAATTAAAAGAAAACTGGGTGGAAATATACAGATAGCTTTTAGAGGAGAAAAATTTTCAAAAATGTTTCAGGATAAGGACCATTCAAAATAGCTTCTAGAAGGAATCTCTAAGCCCATCTTTTGCTTGGAGAGCCCAAATCCTCAAACTCCTCTTTTTTATATAGTAGTCTCTTTCATTGTACACTAACAAAGATCCACAACCCCTGAATCAACCCACATTCAATATAAGAATACAGCCGGGTTAGCGGTAAATGTCGCTTGAACAAGCGACTGATTACTTTAGAATAATGCACCTGGCATGTAATACAAAAATCAGTGGGATAAGATTGATTCGGAGTTCACTAGTTATAAGTGTGGTCCAAAGCGCTAATATTGTACATCACATCTTAAAACACTTCCAAGATATCCGGATATTTACACTACCAGGTTACCAGTAAAGAAGATATAATCTATAATAAATATATCCGCATTTGCATGAAATGAATCTGTTGAACCACATAGGAAAAATCACCCCTAGTAGATCCAATCAAATTTTACCCCAGGCCTCCACATCATCACTAAACTATACCAGACGATGTTGACGTCTTAGCTCGTGTACCTTTAATATTCCAAATTATTTATAATATTTTTTGAATAAATTATCACGTTCAACAGAAGTGTTAATGATGACTTTATCTAAGGGGTAGTGGTCAGGAAAGTTGTAAAACAAAATGCACCCACATTAGCGTGAATAGTGGATGAGATAGCCGATGATAAGTCCTGCATGGAAATCACCCCCTAAGTGCACCCAATCGACGAATCTCAACCTCCTCGTTATCGGCAATCCAGTATATTGCGAGCCGGACGAGCTATGGTGGAGATGTAGGGAACAAGAGTTAAAGGCCGTTGTTTTTTTGCTATTTTTATAGCAAAACATTTTTTGGCTAAAATATATAAAATATTGCTCCAAAAGTTTAATTTTCTTCGTATGTTGATTTCAACATTTATTGAACACGAGATCTATCAAGGGTGTCCTGGAATTTAATGACAACTTTTTCTCTTCATTTAAAAAGTTTGTCATCTAACGCCGCTATGCTCATGACAAATATTCAACAACTGTTGATATAACTATGTGAAGAAAATTAAACTCTATGTTTCTACTGGAGCAACATTTTTTTTATTTTAGCCAAAAAATTGTTTCGCTATAAAAACTGCAATAAAACACTGAAATTTAATTTGCGCTCCCTACAACCCCACCTTATACCGTGAGACCACCCCTGCGAGTGGCGTTACAGGTCTACACCCGTAAATCAAAACAACTACTAAATTATCCCTTCACCCACCCACCCACCCACCCTAAAGAAGAACGCTATCAAAAACCATCAATCAATATAAACCCTTCACTATTTAACAAGACCTTGACAGATACTCCTTTTAACATCTCAGAAGGCTAATTATCATTCATTCCCATTAGTAGCTGCAGGGTTCGATTCTATTTAGTGGAATGTAAGGGGGAACTAATGTGTGACTGTATATACATAATCCACTTCAGGCGCTGAATGGTCTAAGGCGTCGCTCTCGTATCACACTGGCTACTGATGGTGGGGATACTGGGGTTTGAATCAGGTTGGGTCTACTGAGAGTGTTTATATTATAAATGGTTTCCCACTCTATTTCTACGCAAATATGGGTAGATTACATATAAAATGCTTCCTTCTTCATGCTTACCCTATTAAAGTAATTATCATATATGCGTATAGCCTGAACAGGCATTAATACGCGGTGATAGAAGAAGAATATTCATCAGGTGCCTAAAAGCCAGTCAGCCGCATGTTAAGAACATATATGATACCCAACTCGCACAAAAACCACAATGAAATCGTTTAGTTTAGTTTATAATATAAATATACTATACTTGCATCTTTCCTGTGGTCTTTGTATAAAGGGGCTCAGGTTTGGTTCTCAAACTGTCCATAAATATGTACCTTTATGCGTGAACTACGCATGTCTATAGTTGGCCGAACTGATTTAAGTCCTGTTTTAACTAGACCATTTGGTATTTAATCTGTCAGTCTGTTATTTCCGCGATTACTTCAAAAATGCATGGACCAATTTTAACCTAAGTTGGCAAGGACATTCTTTGAGTTCAGATGGAGTAATGTATGTATATAAAAAAAAAATTAGACATCTATTACGTGGATGACGTCGTAAATCACGTGAGCAACGAATATTCTTAGTGAATATATTAATTTGAATTTTGTATAACTTATCACCAAGGAAAAATACCAAATTCATATCCAAGGAGAAATTATAAGAGATTTCAACTTGAAATCCATTGAGAAATCCTAGTAGTAAAGGTAATTCTTAATATAGCAAACTTAATATAGTGATGAATTCAGGAAGTGAGCTACTTTGTTCACAAAACTATTAGTGTAAATGTGATATGAGTAGCTTTTTATAGTATAATTATTATGAAAGTAATAAAGTAGAGTGGAAGGGGACACAAGAAAAGACCATTGTTTTTATAGTTGTTATATCAAAATATGTTTTGGACAAATATAAATTAAATATTGCTCCAGTAGAAACATAAAATTTAATATTCTTCACATGGTGATATCAAAAGTTCTTGAATATCTCTCAAGAGCATATATATATATATATATATATATATAAGTATGGCATTAGATTAAACTTCTTGAATGTAGAGGAAAATGTGTATTTGAATAAGGAATCCTTGAGATATATTCAATAACTATTGAGGTCATAATGTGAAGAAAAATTAAATTCGGTTTCTGATGGAGAATTATTTGATTTATTTTAATCAAAATTTTTTTTTGCCTTAGTAACTTCAATAACATTGACCTTTTTTACTATTCCCCTTCAAATCCAACTTAAATGGCGATGGTTAGATTTTCTCTAATTGTTACACTCATCATAAAGTTTAGTAATGTGTTAATTTCAGGAGTACATGTGAATAAGGTAGTTTAGAGAACATGTATCTACATTAAACATGGAGAGGAAATGAGGAAACCATAGTAATAAATCCACATGTGAAAAATCACTCTTGCTGCACCCAGTCGATATTTGAACCACGACATCCCTAGTTCAGACAATCTAGTCTATTGAAAAACAAACAACCTAGACCGTATATCCAAAGATGTGGTTAACTGTGTTTACCTAATTGAAGTTAGCTATCTCTCAAAATTCTTGGCTTTCCCCCCTTACCCCTTTATTGGAATTAAAAGGGTTTTTTTCGTGTTTCAGAGTCAGTTTGATGCCATCAAGTTACTTGTACATAAAACATCACTTAATGGTTGTGTGGACGTGTTTTTTAAGTGATAAAAGCCAAGGTAGGAAAAGGATTGTCCCATTTTTTAATTTACTACCAACACCTCAATCCCCGCTATAAAAACCTACTGTGGGAATAACCCGAGAATAAACCCCTACGGCTACTATAGGAGGTTCATATTATAATATCCTATAGCAGTAGTGTCAATTGGACTGAAGTACTAAGGCACTGGTCTCGTGTTGTCTGATTTAATAATGATATACTCAAATCGCTTTCCTCTCCCCCATTTCAACTCTTCTTCAACTCAAAAGTGAACAGGAGTGCATTTCCTTTAACTTCTACCTTTATCGTTCACATTTCATTAGTGTAAGTATGCTAAGAGCTGGGACGGGTAGTAAGACGTGATATATGCATAGAAAAAATAACCTAAATGCAAATACAATACGAACGTGTTTCTTTCTTAACACTGCATCTTTCTACCTGTTCAGGTTATACGAATATATTAGAATTAGTCTAATGGATTGGGGATGAGGAAAGTAACATTTTAGAAGTAATAAACACGCATTTGCGTGAAAGGAGAGTAATAAACAGTTTAGGAAAAAACAACCTCAGTAGACATAACTGAAATTCTAACCCCGATCTCCCCGTTATTAGCAGGTCAGGTCAACAAGAGAGCGACAGCTTAGACTATTCAGCCACTGAAACTGGTAGTACGAATGTAGATAACCAAAACGGATATTATACTACAGCTATAAAGCCACATGGCTGACTCACTCACTGACATTAATGTTTACCCACTTCCAGATGAGCTAGAAACTTGAAATTTGGCAAACTTATAGCTTCTAGCCTGTAACCGACGGTAAAGTTCCAAAAAGAAAAAAAGAAATTGCCCCCAAAAATTAATTCAAAATAGCAGAGCAACTTTAAAGTCGGCGCGGACCTTTATTTGGAGGTCTCTTGTAGCTAAACGGTAAGACCTAAAATAAAACGGCTCTGGATTTACATTAGTTTACATCCACTTGCAAAAAAAACCTCATGGGGGGTTTGGAGGCGTAGCCCCGATCGAGCCAAGCGAGTTTGATGCACAATAGTCGTAATTTACACTGTATTTAATACGTAAAGTAATGTGGTTTGTAGGAGCAACTTTTGATAGAAAGCCTACTATCAATAATTTTAAACTAATATTAATAAAATATTAGAGTACTATAAATTTTGCCTTCAATAAATATTCTTGTATTTCCAAAAAGTCTCTTCCTATTATAATTTGACTAAAGTAATATTTTGAAATGAGAGAAAAGTTTTTACTTATTACGACCATACTATAGATAGTATTGGTTGAGATAAGTTCAGGGCATGGGGAAAAGGGTTTTTATTGGTGGGTGACATTGGGTTGGATTTTGGTTATTAACACTATATTATCTAATTTAACAGGAACGTGAGGGTGAACTACAAGGAAACACATTAGCAGAATAGAGTCAGCTAAAATAGATTGTGGAAAAACACCATCACGCATAATTCTTCTCCTTCAAACGAGCACTTAACATTTTTAATTAGTACGTTTAAAACAAGAGCTAAAATATTTCTATCTTTATAAGAAGGGCTTTTATAATTTAAAAAAAACATTTTTGTGATGAGTATTGATACCATTTTTCTATTTTATTATTATTTTATAGGTCTTGTAATATCTATCAAAAGTGACAGCTGTAGATCACATTACTTGACTTATGAATAGGTGAAAGTAGACCAAGTACATTTTTTAGCTGTCTTCCAATGAAAATTCGACTATAACAACTCAATAACTTTAAGGGATAAGTAGCCCAAAGAAAATGCACCCACATTATCGTGTTGTGAGGATGTGAAAACAAGAGTTAAATGTCAGTTTGGGACTCGGAACACCCGTTATCTCTGTATATACAATGGATTATACTGGTGGCAGCGTAGTCTGAGGTGCCAAACTCACAATATTCTGGCTTACTGGAAGCGCTCGAGGTTAGAATTTCAGTCAGGTTCGCTGAGGGGAGGGATATTATCCACGTGACCTAACAAATTCCTTCATCACGCTAAGTGCCTTTTCCCTTCCCCTAGGTTAATCTGCTAATAAATATGGTGTTAAGGTGGAATGGAAGGGGACACGAGAAAAGTTCAGTGTTTCTGCAATTTTTAAAGTAAAATATGTTTTTGGCCAAAATAAATAAAGTATTGCGTCAATGTGAATGTAGATTAAAAACTATACTTCTTAGTTATAAGCAATGAGTTGTTTTAGTTCCTTTAATCCCCTATCAAGTTTTTATTGATTATAATAATTACCACCCCTTCATGTTATACGCTTAATTACTAATTACGCTAATGGGTTAGGAATTAAGATGGTTGAACATAAAGGAAGTGAACTCACATTTACTTGGAAGGAGAGTGGAAAATTATTTAGGACTGCCCCCTAGTTCACCTGAGCGAGATTCGAGCCCTCGATCTCCCCATTCTCGGCAGTCTAGCTCAACACGAATCTAGCTAACTAATCCATTAAGTAGGGTTTTGATCGGTTAATCCAGTAAATAACGCGTTTATTCTCTGAAGCAAAAGTGTCCTGGGTTCGATTATTGGTGGGGTTAAATAATGTATTTTGTTATTTATTAGTCGGATAATTGAGCGTTGTGTCGGCGTAAGGGTTCGGATTGTTTGTAAGTCATATGCTGATACAACCAGTATGATACGAAAGTTCTTGTTCTTTTTAGCACCGCTTCACCTCTCAGGATACACACATATGTACTAATTACGCTAATGATTTTAGGGATGAGGAAGGTTATATTTAAAGGAAATGTACCCACATTTGCGTGGAGGGAGAGTGTAAGACTATTTTGGAACAACACTCTCAAACACTTGACTGAGATTCGGACCTCGATCTCCTCATCATCGGCAATTTAGTCTACTGTGCCTTAGAACATGCGGCCACTGAAGTGGGTAAATTTCATGTTAATCATCCATAATAACAAACTACGATAATTGTTTGTTCTTTTTATATAATAACTTCAGAAAACATATTCAAACATATTATGCTTAAGCTGAAAAATTGCAATGAATGAACAATTTATCAGTGAAACAATTAGATGAAATTACGTTTCAGGGTGTTGGCAAGCATAGTTTTATTTATTTTGAACACTTATTATTTTGTCAAGAAAAAGTTTGCAATCTATATATTAACACATGTTTGTTCTAAAATAAACATGGTTTGGAACCTTCCCTAACACCTTAACCGCCATAAAAACACCTTAAAATGTTTATTGAGGTTTATTAAGATTTTGCTAAATAATTATTATTATCTCAATAAATATGGTCGTAGTTTTATATAGCAATGAAAATTTTGGAACCGGTACCCAAAAATGTTAATTTATAGAATAGAATTTGTCGGTCAAGATAATACTTAATGGTTTCACAACAAAAATTAAAATAAAATTCTAGAATTATTCTAAATTCGCGTTTCAGTACAAAAGTGTAATTTCCCATATTTCTTTAAATTCGTCATCGAACCACACTCATCCTTTCAACATGCCCAAACTAACGTAACACGCTTCTTTCATATTGGTATATTGGATTCCCTTTCAAACCACACTCCTTCAGCACTAATTCATTACGGAATTTGTCAATACGAGATTTTCCACATACATTTCTTGGATATCTCATTCCAACCCCATTCACCATACTCTTGCACGCTTCACATCCATAACACAATCCTGGCTCTAGCACACTTTTATTAACCACCATCGTTGCCTCTTTCAAAACTACTTCATTCTTTGCAAAAGTCCACAACCATCTAACTACTCTCCGAGATGCATTCACCCGTCTGTCGATTTCACCATCTTTCTTTCCATTTTTATGTAATATTCTTCCCAGATACACAAAATCATTCACTTGTTCTAATATTTTTACTTTTATACTGAGCTGACAATCATTTCCTTATTAATCCTAATCAAAAAATATCCCCTCAGTTTTGGAGACACCTATGCAAAGATCAATTCTGCCTGTCACCACATTCAAACAATTTAATGCATTCTGCAAGTAATTTTCTTTTTCAGTCATTAATACAGCATAATCGGCATATAACAGCACTTTCACGTTCACATTATCCGTTTGTACACCAACCGCGTCCTCTCAAGCATCCCTCATACACCTATCCTTGAATACATTAAACAACCATGTAAACATAATGCAGCCTTTTCTAACCCCCTGTTCAGTGTCAAACCATTAGCTAAAAGCTCCACCCACCCTAACGCATGCTCTATTTCCATCATACACTGCCATCATTGCTTTTAAAAACCATGCATCCTCACCATTCTCTCTCTGAAGATTCCATAACATACTTATATTCACCCGATCCTACGCTTTAGCCAGATTAATGAATGCACAATAAACTTTTTTCCTTACTGTATTACATTTTTCAATCAGTTGTTGCAATGCAAATATCTGGTTCATGCAACTTTATATATAACCATATTTCACATCCAAAATTTGGTTCACAGTTTTTTCACTCACACTTACAATTAGAACTATCCCAAAACTTTGCCTGGAATACTCAACATACTAATTGCACTATAATTTTTACACTCACTCTTAGTGCCTCTGTATAAAGGAACAATGATAGAAATTGTCCATCACTAGTAACATTCGAAATCCCAGCACACACATTGAACAGCTCACACATTCTGGCAAGTAGTATCATGCCCCCCACCAAATGCCATAGAAATTTCCTGCCTAATTAAACTACTGAGATCATTAGGAAGTGATCGGTTCCACATTCAGCTTCACGCACAGCTCTAGTATTCTTTATTAAGCTTCTACGTCTCTCATAATACACCACAAAATCAATCATCTTTCTTGAATTTCCCCTTTGCCTTATATACAATTGAATATCTTTGTGCTTAAACCATGTGTTCGACAAAAATATACTAGTTTCTAAAAACTGAGTTTCTTAATCGTTACCATCCTCATTTACCATTTCATTAACAAAACCTTCCTCGCACTATCTCTGAATACTCTCTTTGGGTATCCACACATCCTTTCATATCTCCTGACAAGCTAATTCTTTCAGCAAGTTCATATGCATTCAAGACTTTATTAAGCTAATTCCAAGATTTCAGCCTCAAATTCTCGTCTTCTGCCTCCACCAAAAGAACCAACCAATGGCAACCAACATCATTCTATGAATTCCAATATTCTTACGTACCTATATAAGTATAGAGAACACCAACTCGTAATCTCATAAATAGCTTAGCTGTTGGGCTTAGGATTAAACCTAGTCCCTGACTTCCCTTCATCCATTCATCTACACCTGATCAAAGTACCAGGTTACCATCACTCATCATCAAAACATCTTTCCCTTCCCGCTTGGTTTCACATAAACACAAACTATCATTTTTTCTTCCAATCATTTTCTCTAACAGCTCATTCTCTTTATCACACACTCCTCTCACATTTCAAGTTCCACTAGTTCATGCTCTCACATTTCAAGTTCCACTAGTTCATGCTTTCACCAGCTTGTCAATAGATCAGCCCTTCAGTTTTAACCTCAGCTGCCCATCATAGCTTTGATCATCCGAGGCTAATATTGTACAGTTTATTATAGTAATTAGTTTAAAATAGACTATCCTCGACCGTAACCTCACCCATGACAGTATTCGCTGCTTACGGTTAAATAAGAGTTAAATAAGCGAATATTTGGTCTCGGCAATATCCTCCTATTTTAAAGTTTGTAATATTATATTTAAACGCCATATTATAAACAGTATTTTAATATAGTAAAGCTCATTGACAGTTTTTAAAATAAGTTTCAACCTGACGTATCAATGTGGTGACATTTTCCGTACTCTACTTTAAAAAAACACAGTGAATTTGTGATCGTGAAGCTCTCCGCCCGTATTTTAAAAATCCAACACAGTGGAAAATGATTAAGTTTAAAATTAAAAATATTATTTATCAAACTAGTCTCAATTTCGCTGTTGTCAAACGAAGAATGCAGAAAACCAAACTTCGATAGGTTCGGATGACCAAGAGTAATCTTGTATATAGTTTCCCGCTTAATCAACCGTGAGACGGGCTCTTAGGGAAACGCATATTTAATAGCCTGGTTTACTAATAGCTTGGACTTTAAGTCTTCTTCCCCTTACTACTCCTTCTCCTACCCGACTGACAGGAGAGGCCAAGATAACAATAACGTGACCAGAAAATTATAGTTTTTAAATATGTTTCGAGACATAAATCTGACAATAAATTACCGACATATAGATACATATTTTGGATAGATGAGAGAAAATAGTGTTTATGTTATTTAAATTGAATCTCTTAGGTAGAAGGCCATGTCAAACTTGACATAGAAATATAAGGGAAACGAGTCACATGCAATAGCCAACTTTTACCGTGGTCATGATCTGAGACCCATTCAACCTCATATGATGACCAACTCTCTTTGTGGGCTCTCTAATACCAACCGCCCAACCTCAGTCTCTTAGAGAGGGAGGAAACTAGGGAAGGTGAGACTAGCTCGGAGCTCATTATAAAAAATAACTTCAATTGTTTATCATCAAGTCAACAACCTAAAGGTTGGTTTGATGTGATTTATATCCAACTGGAGCTGGGCATTCACTTAACCCTTCGGCTAGCCAGCGCTACTCGCGCGATCTGGTAGAAATCTCATGTACTAAGAGCGTTTCGGAAGCGTAGGAATAATTTAAGGATAGTCTCTGCTATTGCCACCTATAAGACATGTGGCACCTCAATTAAATTTATACAAATCAGAATGGATACAATTCAGGATTTTGTGGATTTAATGCAAATATTTCTATGGGATACAAATCATTATTTTTATTTGTGATGCTTGTTTAAGAAAATGTCTGATTAGAGACTATTCAAAATGGGTAAAATTCAAGATTTTGTAGAGGTTATGAGAATGGATACAAATCAGACTTTTTGTTTGTGTTGCTTGTTTAAGAAAATGTCTAAATGGATACCATTCAGAATGGATACAATTCCGTCGTCTCGTAGATTACATTCTAAAATTTCTAGCTATTCGCCAATTTTCGAATAACTAAAAGTGCATTATATTATACTAATTGGGATTGTTTAAACTAGCAAACCTCTACATTAAAACTTTTTAATTTTTTCGAGAAGCCTATGAGAAAGGAAGTATTGTGATCATCAAACAATCTAATTGTAGCTTTTTAAGGATGTCAACATATAATTTCCTACTGAACCTGAAATAATGGTTGTCGCAATGCCATCCGTTTGTCTGTTAATCAGCCTATACCTGAAACCATTCTATTGATTGAGTTAAATTTGCTATCTAGGGGTTCCGTAAGGTTCCTTTGAGAGACTTATGTAAATAACAAAAAAAATTAAGAATAGTTTACTTTAGGGTGAAAAGAGAAAAAAATCAATTTTATCGCAATCGGTTCAAACAGTTTTGATTAAAATGAGTATATATGTGTAAATTAATATTATAAATAAAATGGTGTATCTAATTTCCCCTTGAAAATGACTTATAAAGTACTTTACATAAGGTAATACCTCCAATTTATAGACGTACGCAAAGCTTTGAAATACTAAAAAATAACTTACCACTGTAAAACTGTGGGCTTATCAAAAGTATAAGAACCTTGAAATATGTTCATATTACGGTTAGTTTCTGAGCTTTATGCAAATCTATTTTTTTAAATTGAGGTCTGGGAAGTTGAAATCTAAAATATACTAGGAATAGTCAGAAAAGTTGTATATTAAAAACATAAAAATGAGGGCTTGGGAAATGGGAGTAAGCTCTATAAATTTACGAAACTAGTAAACAGATTCACATACTTATTATTGAGAAAGAAAATTGAAATTTTGTTAAGGAGACTAAAAAACACTACAAATGAACGAGCATCAAAATCAAAGATTATCAAAAAAGTGATGTATTAGTATAGCAATAGTATAATTAAAAATCGAGGACAAAGCAAGTGTCTAACTGGTTTTGACAGAACAATTTAAATAAACATTATCTGCTATCATAGAGCAGTTAACCGCTATGTTCGTTGGTGAACCGTGATATTTGTTTTCCGATATGTTACTGTAACTTTGTATATTACATTTCATATGTTGGGATGTTTTCTCTTTTTCTTTCGTTAAGTTTTTGTAAGCATATATATTATTTCAACTAAAATAATTTCCGGGTTGAGTAAATATTCCAATTTTAGTTGTGTTTTTTTGTCACCTAAACTACCTGTTCAAACTAAACCCACAATTTTAGTTAAAAGAGATAGAAAGAGTAAGCAGTGCACTGTACCATTTATTTTTAACTAGGCCTAAAATTCATAAAGACATTTTAGAAATAGAGTCGGGCTATACATATAAGAATCTAGAGGTCCTCAAATTTCCTGAGGGTCACACTTTGGTTACTTTGGATTTAGGAAGTACGATAACAGGTGTTATTTTTGCTTAAACTAGATTGTAGGCTAAGTTGTAAAATGTCGTAGTTCTAGGCATATAAAATGCTTGAGTCTAGTCTAAATTAATTAATACGTCATGCGTTGATGTGACTTTGATTTCAAAACTGACATTCAACAATGTGTATAACTCGAAAGGGTCCTAAGATGCTGTGAAAGAAATAAAATGCAGAGTGGCTGCTCGTGTATAAGCACTGCGGAACTGCACCACCCCCTATTTACACTTGATATTATCGATAACATTTAATATAATAAATCATTTTTTCTTTAATTCTTTCTTTATTTTTGTAGTACAATATATATTCCTTAAGCTTAATGTCGGTACTTCAGTAGCCATTCCCCAGTTTATGAAAAAGATACAAAAATCTTTTTATGGAGCTGTGCGCTTCACAGTGCCAGTGACGTGGTGTTTGACTGTTGTGCGCATGCGCACATAGGAGCGGGTGGGAAGGAAGGCCGGACTGCCAGTTAGAAAGAGCACTGTTGCTCTCGCAGTGCTGACTCTGACGTGATGGTGGAAAGTAGTTTTTTTAACTCAGTGTGTGTTGTGCTTAAAAACCGTGTACCGTATTCTTGAATGTAATAAAGTGTAGAAGAGTGTAGAGTTAAATTATTATTCTGCTTCCAGCTATTTTATTTGATTAATTTTTTTTTATTTTTTTTTCGTTTCTTTTATTTAACAGAAAGACTAAATGCGCTTGCAGTACTTTCAATGGAGAAAAATATCCTCAATGGTCATCCGTAGATCAAGGAGAAAACTATTGAAGTTTTGCGCAAATTAAAACAAGAAGAATGGATTTTATTTTTAAATGAATAGATAAAGCTTGAACTGTAACAATTTAAGTTAAAGTAAGTAAAAAAGTTTGGGTTTGTTTGTTAAGATTTTATCATGTTCCTGAATAAATTTTCTTTTTATATATGTCTATTCCCCTTTTACACAATTTTTAAAAAAAGGCTAAAATTTTCTGGAGCAGCACCCTCACTAATTTTAACTACGAGCCGCCACTGAAAATGGAATAGGCTTTATACAAAAACTGCATTAGGAGAAGCATAGAAACCGCTCTACTGCTTTGTTTAGAGAGATATGTATTTACTTCATTTGTTCAACGTGATGGAGATGTATGGTAGTAGAAAACGGTAGTAGCAAACAGTAGTTTGGTGAGATAGCCCATAGCTGGCCATGAAGTATATTTACTACTTTAACAATGCAGGTGCAGGTAGCGATAGAAAGCAACCAAACCAAGTATGTCCGCCCACGTAGATAGAAGTAGTTCGTTGTTGACCGTCACACATCCTGTGTTTGTAATTCTAAATTAACTTCCTTCTTGAGGTAAAAGACCGTACTAGAGGCGAAATTGAACACGTGTATAAGTTAATGCTAATTAAAAAAAATAATGTATAAATAATAATGAGAAAATTGAATTAACTGCTTTGTAGTTTCAAAGAATGTAATCGAGCACATGTCATAGCCCATGTTGTTAATGACATTATTGCGCCGCCAGCGACATCTCTGAAAGAGGTTAAGAACCACGACATCAAAACTCGGCTGGCGTCTCGGATCCCCGAGTGGTTCATTACTTACAGCGGACATGAGTGTTAAATGGGAATAAAGAGATTTTGTGTTTATCAATCTGAAAGGTTTAATGTACACTTTCTAAATACAGGTTTACTGTCACACAAATGAAGAAGTCAAAAAAAAGAGTGGTTGAGAAGAGAACCATTTTGGATGTGATTCTTCTCTGCAATGTAAACAGGATCGGACACAAACTTTGCAGGAACGGTCTTCTGCATGACGTCATAGAAGGAAAGGGTGAGGGAAAGAGGAGCTTAGGAATAAGGATAGTTCAACTATTGGATCATTTGAAGGAAAGAAGAGAGTTCTGGGAGATGAAAGAGGAGGCAGAGGACAATCTAAGTTCACTGACTAAAGGAATGGATTTGTAAGAAAGAACACCTAGTAATAATATAGCTTATAATAAAATAAACTAGAAATTATGTGAACAGTAGATCTCACCTCCTCTATATTTATCGTTACTACAATCCTAAAATTTCTCTCTGGATTTCTAGTTGAAAGATCTTCTATAATTTCGCTTTGGATTTTAAGTTTATATTTTTTCCTCGATGGTAAATCCAGACAAAAAACAAACTGATAGACTACCATAATCTATAGTACATTATATTTATAGAGAATGACTTAACGACGTGGCTTAATACTTCAGTCTCACAATAAATGTCAAAACATTTATTTATAAATACATATACACACTAGCCTATATTTGGAAATCCACGATATAATCTATGCGAGATATATATATATACATATATACACATAAATACATCGTTTGCCCTAGATTCATAGAATGTCCCTGCCAAATATCGTCAACGTTGGTCCACGTCTTTGTCAGTAATCGTGAAGTAAGTAACTGGACATTCGGATGGACAGATGGACAAACGAGATGACAAAAAGTTTAGTTAAAACAGGACCTTCACACTGCTCGCTCGAGCCACATCGATGGTAACGTGAACTTAACTCAAAGCTCGTCTAGCCTGATTTTATAATGACGGGATGGTTGGGTGTACCATGGCTGATTTTTTCCTTAATTTACCCATTCCTCCTTCACGCAATTGTGATACATATACACTGAACTGTTCCTTCCGCATCCCTTCACAATTAGAGTAATTAAAAGAAGGGATGGTCAGGAAGGTTTATAGAGATATGGGAGAGGGAGGGGGTAATCTAACCTATCTTCGGATAGCCATGACATAATATAAGGGATTGATAAAGTAGTTAAGAGAAAATACATTAGTATTCACTTGTAAAAAGGGTGTAGGCCACAGTATATAGGTAGGCCAGCTGGGATTCGAACTACCACTCTGAACTTTCTTGCTAAAGGGAAGCCCGCCAGTCCACCACATTGGTACTGCGTGTCATCTAATACGTTATGCACCTCAATAAATAAACCTATTTAAAAATTTATTTACATTTCTTTGCTATCACTTTCGCAGTTTTTCCAGGGAGTTGTGTCAATTTACATGGTATAAGAGTAGCTCCCCCCACTACTACACATGTCTAGAATATCCAGCGTCCCTTTTAGGATGTTGTGAGCGCTGAGGAACGCCGCGGAGAATTCGGGCACTAATCAATGTAGGAAGAAACTCCACCGTTAAATGAAGAAACTAATACACCTCTTGGGGTTTCTATAAGTTTTTATATTTTGTGTTTAAATTTAGCTTATTTTTCATGTAAGTATATATTTTGTATGTGTTTTTATATAGCATATATAGCGTGTGTGCTTATATGAAGCATATTTTGAGGTTATTGATTTATTGTACCAACTGCCTAGATATTCATAAATATTGTTAATTCGAATTTTTAATATTTTTAGATATTCCCTGGACTTCAGTTTAAAAAAGTTTTACTGTATCTGGATGGTGAAGCGATTACATTCACAACATTTGAAATTGTTTTTGGTGACATCTGTAACATAGCTAGAGTATTTCTCCTAATAACAGTTACTCATCTAAATGTATAGTTTACCATATAGTCACTTTAGCCAATATATAAAGATGAGTTGGTGTCTATCTGTTACTATCGTAAAGAAAAAACTACGACACCAATTGTGCTTTTATTCCACAATGACATAGCTCGGATGTCTGGTTAAATAAGATAATTAGAATTAATTTATGTCAAATTTTTAGCAGCTGAAGTCAAGTAGGGCTTATTTCTGGTGCAAACAGATGTAGGGGTTGTATAATTTTATTTTATTTTGTATTTGAACCTCGTCAGATTTGTTTAAAGGTGCTGACGTTTAGGAAACAATAGAATTAGATTTCTTATTCTTTGTTTTATTCCAGATTATTTACTTTTCCATCTCAGAAGCTGCTATTGAAGTACTATATTTTGTAAACTATTACGTTTAATAACATAGTTTTTAACGCCTTAATATAAGGGTTATATAAGAGGAAATGTACCCAAATCCACTTGTAGAGTATATGGGAGCACCATAATGATCCATAAATTAAAAAACCGGTTTTAATTTTTATTAATTAGATATAACATGCATTGGTGGACCCACGGACTAAACTTCAAGCTCATCTGGTGTTGTTTGCTGGTGACTGAGATATCGGAGCTCAAATCCCGATAGTGTGTATTAAGTTTGATTTTATAATAAATAATTTTCCATTCTCTCACTTCGCATATGAGAGTACATTTTATTTAAACTCTATTGTTTTCATCCTTACTAGAGTACCTAATACAGGAGTGTGATTAAATGCATACATGTCGTGAGGGCTTTAACATGTTGGGAAAATAAAGTTCTTGATGTTTTGATATATTTCCTGCACATTATTGTAAAGTAAGTGATAGTAAAGGAAGCCAAACTGAAATCATAGTCAGGTTAGGCCTAAACAGAAACAAACACATTTCTTTCTTAATTTCTTATCATACATTTAATACTTCCTACTTCTTTACATTTCCACAGTTACACAGTGTTTTAATTTTCGTTAATATTCCTTTTTCTAATGACACACCTATAAAACACAATACATTATGGAACTCAAATCTAACTGGATCGGACACATCCTTAGGAGGCACTATATTTTGCACGACGTCATAGAAGGAAAGGTTGATTGGAAGAGGAACTTAGGAAGGAGGGGGATTAAAATAATATATGACTTGAAGGAAAGGAGAAAATTCTGGGAGCTCGAAGAAGAAGCAGCAGGAGACACGGCACATTGGATGTCTAAGTTCGCTGAGTAAGAGAATGGACCTGCCGCAAGACAGAACACCTAATAATATTACCAAATATTTTCAGCCTCATCTTGAGAGGCCATCTCACCCATAGGAAGACTCTCTAAATTGGGAAGGCAATACATCTCGAAATAGGCGTTGCATCGTGGGGTGGTCTTTTGTATCTTGCCTTAAAAAACAGTAGAATTTAGACCAGTGAAAAAGTTTTACCATGGGTAAAATAATACAACAAAATTAATCAAACAGCTATTTTAAAATTCAAATTGATCCCAATTTCACTGCTGCCAAATGAAGAATGCAGAGACCCGTCTCGGTGACGTAGTTGGCTAACGCGCTTGTCGTGTTGAAGCTCGACTGCTGAGGATGGGGAGATCGAGGTTCGAATCTCGGTCGGGTGAACTGGGGGGGGGGGTGTTCCTAAATGGTTTTCCACTCTCCCTCCACGCAAATGCAGGTTCACTTCCTCTAATTCAACCTTCCCAAGTCCTAATCCATTATAGTAATTAGTACTTAAAGTGTATAACCCGAACGAGTAGTAAGACGCGGTGCTAAAAGATAAAAGAAGATAAGAATGCAAAGAGCCACACTTCGATCTTTTTTATGGTTTGAGTGTATTATTGTTTTTAATCTAGCGATGGATCTGAGGTAGACACTTAATGAATTTACCTGACCATTATAATAAGTACAAACCTCATACAGAAAGGTTGAAATACTTGGATGATAGGATGGAACCACAAATAATAACCAATATATATAAATATATACTCTCGCTTCGGTGGTCGCGTGGTTTAACGTGCTACTTTCGCAATAAACCAGACTTCCGATGACGGGAAGACCCAGGTTCAAAACTCGGTCCAGTGTGATGAGTTTTTATTAAATGGTTTTCCAATCTCCCTCCATGCAAATGTGGGTAAACGTCGTATAAATATAACCTTCCTAATACCTGAAAACTATTAGCGTAATTAGTACACAAGCTTATAGCTTGAATGGGTAGTAAGACGTTGTGCTAAAACTGAATAAGCAATATATTTAGTATAGCTTAGGATCAAATTATAGCTCCCTAAGCGGCCGATCAGTCCCGTGAACGTATTATGTGACTATCTCTTAAGTAACTACACCACCTATAATTAAATATGATATGTGATTAAATATTTATGGGAATAAATTACCCTTTTCAGAGGAATGTTTAATCCCCTGATTAAACGTCCCAGATACTTGTAAAAAATATAATACATTAGGTTTCCATTAAAATATAAAATACAAGCCTATGACGGCAACATTTAAGTATTTAAACTGCCTGGACAGGTCACGTGCTCACTATAATTTAAAGAGTAAGATATCTTAAGGCTGGTTCACACCTATCAATTGGCTGATCATTAAAGCTGATTCATTCATACTGAAACTTGAAATGAAATGAAAGTTAATCTTCCTATTCAATAAATTGAGCTAATTAATAATACGTATCTCAGAACAACTTTTTCAAATAATAGAAGGATTTTTAAATAGTATTTTAGTAAGGAGAGTTTTGATTATAAATATTAATAAAGAATAAGTTTTAAAATAGTTAGTGGCCTATTGCACTGCAATAATTTTTTCTCTGCACTAAACAGTAGATTAATGGTGATAGAAAATATATATAATCAAGAATGATCAGTTATAATATATAATATAATATGTGAATAATTATAATGATTTTTTTTAATAATAATACTGTCCTGTTTATTATATTGGATGGTTCTTATTATATTCTTTATTCTATCACAAATAGACGACTACCTAATGGTCGACCTCCGTGATCTTGGGGTAAAGTTCTCGCCTCAGGACGCGATGCTGGCGAGTTCAAAACCAGCCGAGCTCAACGGATTTTTCTTGACCGGTAAAAATCCGCAGCACAACTTCACTTCGGAGGGGAAGTAAATGGATCGCTCTAATGTTGAGTGTTGCATTTAAAAGAACTTTGGAAGGTATGTGAAAATACCTTTCCTGGAAAAATTGATAGGCCCTTTCGCTCTCGCTCACAGAAATTCTTGTGTGCTGATATAAGCAATCGGTTTAGAAAATGCACGTTAAATACCGGTACTTCAAATTAAAGGTCGAGGTGGGTAGGTGGGATGACTGAATAGTGGAAAGAAAAAAAAATGTCGCTACATTAGTTTAGTAGTTATTTTAATCTTATTCTTTCTTACTCTTTCTTACTATTTAAATTATAAAGATTACTTAGTTTTAAAGTGCCATGAAAATTGTCTGCTTTGGTATTCATACTATAGGCCTGGGTCTTGTTTTCAACTTATTAATTATTGAAGTCAAAAACCATTTTGAAAATCAAAACATTAGTTTTTTGATTGACAGTGATTTGATTTTTTATCAGCGCTTCTTATTACCGGTTCAGGCTATACGAATATATTATCATAATTACTTTATTAGCGTAGTGTTGAGGAAGGAAGAAAATGTTGAGGTAATTTACCAGCATTTGCGTGGAAGGAGAGTGGAAAGCATTTAGGAATTTAAAAAAAGTAGACCTGACCGGAATTCGAACCTCTATATCCCCGTCATCAGCAAGTCAGTCCAACACGAGAGTGACGCATTAAACCATTCGGCCACTAAAACGAGTGACAGTGATAAAAAAAAATACTATAAAAAGCTTTTTAGACAGTATTAAAAGTTAATAAAATCATTTTAATCTATTCATAGTAAAGTCATCTTATAAAAACCGACCATATATTTCCACCGAAAATAACATAGGCCTATATTTGTATTTTATTAAAGTTTCTTCATACCGTAACGTTACTCAACTTTTTCCACCGCGTCTTATTACACAGTTGGACTACACGCATATATTTTAAACCCCGCCAATGTAGTAGGGAGAATAAAGGTATAATTTAATAAATATGTACCAGAATTTGAGTTACGGAAGAGTGGTAAACCATCTAAGGGGGAAAACCTTCGGACACCCGATTTAAATGATAATACCCTATCACCCAGTAACCGGAAATACAATCCAATACGAGGATGACGCGTTAGACAATGCAAATGAATATGAAAGTTAATGTTCTTTAATAACTCTTTATTTGTCAAAATGAGCCATATAAGAACATCATCTTAATCTTACTGAAATAGGAAAAACTGACCAATCAGTTTAAATTATTATACATTCTTAGCATCGCATCTTACCACCCGTTCATGTTATACGCCTATGTACTAATTATAACAGTATGTTAGGGATTATTAATGTTAAATTTAGAAGAGATGTACCCACATTCACGTGGAGAGAGAGTGGAAAACCAATCAAGAAAACCACTTACAGTACACCCAACAGTGATCGAACCCCGATCTCCCCATCTTCGGCAGTCTAGTCTATTGCGAGAGTAGCGCCCTATACCGTACGGTCATCGAAGTGGTTTATATGAAAGTCTTCCCTCTTTCAGTATTCATTAGTATCTGATGACTCAGCCTCACTGGCCAGTCATACCGATGGGTGAGAACCAGCCTTAAGCTCACTTCAAGTTTGTTATTAATAGTTTGTTGACCACCTATTTACCCAACGACCGCTACGCCCCAAAAATAATATCTTTACCACAAGGTTAGAGATAAGACTGCTCTTTCTTGTCCCCACGGCCCCAACGTGTCTAATATTTAATCAAGTAATTACACGTACTATTGAAAGGAATAATGTTTTGTTAACCATACCTGGAGGAGTTATAACAAAAGCAGTGGGGACCATCTTAGGTTTTGTTGACAAGGGGCTGGGGAGAGGTAGGGGGATCCCGTGGGTAAAAAGAGGGAGTTTAATTGGTATTGTCCTTATTTGTGAGGATTTCGAGCTATACTAACAATTTACACTTGAAGCGTGGGAGGGAATTGTTAAAGGCGTGTATGAGTGAATCCCTTCGAACGTTTGTTCAAAAGGTAGGAAGGAGCGTGTCTTAAGAAAATATAAATAAATAGATGACGTTGAGTTTCAAATCTGTGGTTTATTTGAGTTTAATATCAGTCTTATGTTATTGTATTTTCCTACCACATCTTACTACCAGTTCGAGCAGTACGCATTTTGATAACGCTCATAAGGTAGATATGTGGAGGTAGAACTTTTAAGTTAATGTGGCCACATTTGCGTGGAGGAATAGTGGGGAAACAATTTAGTAAAAAAACATTTCATGTGCACTCAACTGAGATTTAACCTTCAACCTCTCCATCACCAAAAAACCAAACTAGAAGAGCCTGCCAATTAAAGCCCTTTCTCACGGGATACTTTCTAGACAAAGCGTGGCGTGACAGTAAGGCGAGGTAGAAAAACACTCGAATAACTAAATACTACATTTAGGTAATCAAACGCCCGGTCATCTTCAGCTTTCAATTTTGATAGATCTTATCAATACTTATAAAATAACACTAATGATATAGTAAAATGTTATCAATGTTGACTGCAAAGTTTATTTCTACCAGAATCGTACTGCGGCACCAACGATATAAAATTATAAACACTGTAGAATCTGGGCAGTTAGAAATGAGTTAATTCAGGAAATTGGATAGTTCGAACCCATCATGGTTCTCCATGAAATTTATATTCAAATCAATGGTAAAAAATAATATTTAATTAAAATTTTGAAAGGAAATATTTGAATAATTCGAAACCATTTCATTGTTAATTTATTTGCGTTTGTACTCATTCCATACATAATTTAACGAACTTTATTAAATCACCCCCATATGTCAAGAATGTAATATAAAATTATTATTATTATTATTATTATTATTATTATTATTAACACCACGTCTTACTACCCGTTCGGTTTATACGCACTTATGCTAATGTGTAATGTTAGGGTGATTGTGAGATGAAATGGAGGAAGTGATTAATACACGTCTTGTCAGAGGTGAAGGAAGGGTTTGGTAATCAGATAAATCTGTTCCGGGACCAAGGATTGAACCCCGGACCTCCAACACAAAAGTCTGACACCTTACCCCTAGACCGCCAGGTAACCTCAATATAAAGATAGATTTAAGAAACATTGTAATTAATTACCGGCAGCGAGAGGGTTTCCTAGAATAGGGGATGTGGTGGCTCGGCTCTCATCGCTTCTGTGTGACGTAATCATGTGAAGCTCTGATTGGTCGGCAATTTTTGTATGTTAATTTTTCCAAGTTTTTGTATTTTGTTTCTAAATTTATTTTTGTGCATGTATATATTATGTATGTATGTTTTATATAGTATAAATAACGTGTGTTTATCTTAAGCATATTTTGAGGTTATTGATGTGTTGTACCAGCTGTCTAGATACTCATAAAAATGATAAGTTCAAATTTTAAGAATTTAGTTTTTTTAGCTATTCCTTGAACTACTAATTAAAAATGTTTTACTGCGTCTGGATTGTGAAGCGATTCCATACACAATATTTAAATATTTTTGGTAACAACTGTAATATAACTAGAGTATTTATCCTAGTAACAGTCCCTTATCTAAATATCTAAATATCTAAATAAATGGTTCACACGGTAGTCACTTTATCTAACTAATATATAAAAATGAGTTGGTTGCTCTTTCACACGAAAACCCCGACGTCGATTGTGCTCACATATCGCATGGAGATAACTCAGATGTCCGGTTAGATAGAATCGTTAAAATTTCTTCTTTTTTTTTAAGTTGGTGGCTACAAAGCAATACCTTTTACTCTTTTTCTCAGCTTTTGCTTATCTGATTTTTACTGAACCAACTTAAAAAGTTTTCTATGTATAGATTACACATGACAGCAATCTTTAAAGAAAAAATGCAGCTATATATCACTACTATTAAGCCCGTCCATACCTCTAGCTCCTAAACTATGGAAAAGGGGAAAGTGGGTCGTGACCAGTAATTCTAAGATTGCTATAAATTATTCGGCTAAAGATAATAAGGGGACGAAAGAATGGTCATATAATAAAGATGTCCCGTGCGATGAAATGTATAACTTAACTTAGTAAGCTATTTTTAGCACCACATCTTATTGGTAGAGTGTAAAATCATCTAGGGAAAACTACCCTCACTAATATCAACCGGGACTCAAAACTACAACCTCCTAGTCACCACTAAACCAGAACAAACGAGCTTGACGCTTAGTCCTTGTACATGGTTAGGAGGGTCAAATAAATTAGTGAACCTCAATAATCGTGTTGTGTGTATCATCTATAAAAGAAAAACATTCTAGATTATGTAAATAATATTTTAGACTTTTTATTGTTACATTATATAAGCCACTTCTATATTAATTGCATTTCCCACAATATGGGCCCATATTTACCGCACATGGAACCGCGGCATAAATCAGGAATAATGTCCCTATATGTCAATAGTTTTCCTGAAATATACACACCAACCAGTCCTCACCTCATAACTCAATCTCCAACACCGACACTAGTTATTATTATTACTATTATTATTATTTTAACCAACGTTAAGAGTTTAAATAATTACCCATGCAACGCACGAGATGGGAACTCATAAATCCCTTGCCAGCTAATCTCTTCCCTCGCATCCACGTCTGACTGTATGAGGTGTTTCTGTACCGATAAAGGTCCCAAGGTAGGTAGAGTTTTAGTGTTTTCTTAATTAGTACGTTCAACACCATAGTTATTAAGGAAATAATTAAAGGGGGGATTAGAAGAAATACATCCAAATTAGCGTGGACCAACATCGATGGTTGCGAGGTCAAAAGCTTCACTCTGGCATTAGACTAGATTGCCGGTGAATCCAGGTAAACTGTAATGAATGTGTTTTTTACTCATTTTTCCCTCTCTCCATCTAAGCAAATTCAGCTATAATTATTTAAGTTATACGTTTCTCATTGTTACCTTGTTGGCATAATCAAAAAATGTGTGAACTGCTTCAGTGGCCACATAGTCTAAGGTGCTACTCTTGCAATATATTAAACGGTCAATGATAAGAAGATTGGGGTTCAAATCTCAGTTGGGTGACCTGAAGTTTTTTCCTAAATGCATGTTCACTCTCTTTCTCTCTTCACGCAATTGTGGATACACTTCATATAAATTCAACTTTCTTCATCCCTAACTCATAAGCGTATGCATATAGCCTGGATACGTAGTAAGACACAGTGATGAAAAATAAAAGTTAATATTGAGAGAAACACAGTGATAAATACGATTTGTAAAAAAAACTACCCCCAACGCACCAGAATGAGATTTGAACCTCAAATCTTCTAGTTCAATTATATTGTTTGTTAGTTTAATATCTTAGATTGTGGCACCACTGGTCCAGGTAACGTCGATATTGAATGAGGCAATGGCCGCAAAACGATTTTTACTTCCAAGTCTCAAAAATGAATTGAAAAATGTATGCCAATTTAATTATAATATTCAAATTCATAAAGTGTATTTCCCGGATGATTTTATCCTGTCCCATGAACCCAGTAAATATATAGATAAACATACCTACATATCAAAAATAAAATAAAAAGCTATCACTTTCACTATATAATAATTACCCTATGTGAATATATATATATGTATATAACCACCCTAATGACTTTTGTGTGTCGACGGGATTATAAAACCCAATAATAATAATAATAATAATATATACACCCATTGGAATAAGACGTTAAATTATTATTAGCACCGCGTCTTACTACCCGTTCGGGTTATACGCACTTACGCTAATGTGTAATGGTAGGGTGATTGTGAGATGAAATGGAGGACCTACAGTTTAACGTGGAATCCGAACCATGGTGGAGGCCTGGCATTCCCCAAGTTCACAAGATGTAAGACGTTAAAAAAAATTGTGAATATTTTTGTTTTTTTTAACACCACGTCTTACTACCCGTTAAGGTTATACACATAAATTACGTAGCCTACTATTTACGCTATTGTGCTATGGATCATAAAGATTGAATTTAGAGGAAGTGTAGCCGCATTCACGTGGAGGAGAAATGAAAAACAATTAAAGAAAAGCCACCCTCAGTACATTGGAGCGTAATTTGAGCCTCGATCTCTTTTCCACCGGCAGTCTAAGTTATTGTAAGAGTGATGTCTTAAACCATTCGACCACCGAAGTGGCTATGATATACTAAACCAATATATATCACTCTAATGTGTTCACATGGTGAGCACTTTGTTTGGCAGATTTGGTCCGATTTGAGTTTTTAAGTTTAATATAACCTAGTAAAATATGTACAATATTATAAATAAGAAGCCACCCACGCCAATGAGCACACGAACTTAGACGCCAGTCTCACCTGCTCAAGTTTTCCGGTGACGATAAGGTAGGAGCTAAAACCCCAACTGGGCACGGTAGAGCACTGAGAAGAGTTTCAAGTGTTTAGAAATTTCAAATTATTTATTATTATTATTATTATTATTAGCACCGCGTCTTACTACCCGTTCGGTTTTGACGCACTTACGCTAATGTGTAATGGTAGGGTGATTGTGAGATGAAATTGAGGACCTACAGTTTAACGTGGAATCCGAACCACGGTGGAGGCCTGGCATTCCCCACATTCACAAGATGTCTTGTCAGAGGTGAAGGAAGGGTTTGGTAATCAGATAAATCTGTGCCGGGACCGAGGATTGAACCCCGGCCGCCAGCCCAGAAGTCTGACACCTTACCCCTAGACCGCCAGGTCACCCCACATTATCTTAAAATCGTATGTTGTAACCTTAACAAAACATGACTTTATTTGATAGAGGAAAGCAAGATATAGGTTAATAACCTTTTGTTCTTATCTCTGAAGTACACATTTTTACGTGAATATTTGTTATCTTTTTTTTAAACTTTAAGTTTTTATTATCTCGCCTGTATTTTGTTTAGAACCAAATTAAAGAATATCAAACAACTTATGAAATAATGTAAGATTTCTAAAAGTCTGCAGCGAGTCACTGATCTCTACCATGCTACCCTCTTTTAAAAAAAAATTCCCATTCTCCTTGAATGCAAATGCGGAAAAGTTTGATATCCTTTCTACAAATGCATTTTCACCCCATTAGTTTAAGTAATTATTTAGTATGGTTGAGTATTGTTGCACGCTAATAAACTATATTTAATTAATGTTTATTGTTGAATATTAATTATTAAAGTTAAATATATTTATATAGAATTTAAAGTCCCAACTATTGGACACTTGGTCACAGTCCAAATGTCCACTAACTTTCTACGGCAGATACGGTCATTAAACAAGTACATAACTCTAACAAAAAAACATGTCAAACTGTACAAACTGCTTGGAATCTTAGGAATAAAAATTCACTTTAATCATTTTATTCGACGGAATTTAACACACCTAAAAATAATCAACTAAGCCCAACTAGTAGTTTTTATCAAAAATATGTATCGGTTCTTGAGATATCGGCACAAACCGAAACAGGTGGTTTGCCCCGTTAAACGTCTTGTCTAGAGGGCATCTTTAAGTGTGAGTTCTACGTATGAACCTAGGAAGGAAGAAAGAGTAACGCGAGGGAGTGAGAGAGAGAGACTGACCAAAAGAATGAGAGCGATGGAGAGGAATAAATAATGAGAAAATAGAGAGAGCTAGAGATATATGTATAAAATAAGTTCTATCTCGGAAAAAACCGAAAATTACTTCAAGAAAACAAATCATGAACCTTTTCAGCTTGAAGTGTATAAGTTTTAATTTAAGAGGTCTTATTTAAGGTTGGGATGTAGGTAAAGTGAGAAAATAACAGCGTTTTTGCAGTTTTTAGAGAAACAATTTTTTTTGTGTCAAAATAAATGAAATATTTCTTCCACACAAACATAGAGTTTAATTTTCTTCACACGGTGGTATCAACAGTTGTTGAATATCTGTCATGAGCATGGAGAACTTAGATGAGAATCTTTTTAAATAAAGATAAAAAGTTGTCATTAAATTTCAGGATACCCTTGATAGGTATTCAAGAAATTTTGATATCACTATATGCAAATATTAAACTTTATAATTGAACTTAAGCAATATTTAATTTATTTGGCAAAAAAAAAAATGTTGCTATAAAAACTGCAAAACACTGGTCTTTTCACGTATTCCTTACATCCCCACCTTAAACTATGATTTTGAATGAACAACTATTATTGATATTGGAAGAGAAACCGGTCTCATTAAAATAATTTTCGATAGCTCAGTTTCGTCACGTCAAAATCACTGTGTTTTTTAAAACACTCAATTCAAAACACTTGAAGTTGTTAAGTAAAGTATCACGTTGGAACCAATGATCATAGCTGCGTGACTACTTCTGTGTGTGTTTGTTTTTAAGTGGATGATGCAAAATTCGTTTCGAGTCTATTAATTATAGTGTTTGCATAGCAAGAACTCAAAAATAATATAAGCACCAGAAATTATTTAAGAGCTACTCCGAGCCAAAGTATTTTCTCAGTTGGTTTTGCTCAAAGTGAGAGATGATTTTAAAATCCCCAGTGTATAATTTTGTATAATGAATATTTTACATCTTTTGGTCTTATGATTTGAGCTATTTTTAGAATATATTTAAAGACAATACTTTATAAACAACAAAAGATATATATAGCTAACAGTGTCGGACTAAATCTTAGGATCAACTAGGCTGGTTTGACGGTGATAAAGAGGTCAAAGTTCCAATCCTGAGTGAGTCTATAAAGGGTTATTTTCCCTTTAACGGTTCTTACACTTTTTCCATGTGAGTAAGGGTACATGATTAAAAATTATATATTCCTCACCCCTATCTTAATAGTGTAATTTACATGAGTATGTATCAGATGAGTAGTAGGATGCGTTGCAAAAAAAAAAACTAAATAAGCCAATATAATTTTTGAATTTTTCAAAATTAGTCATTATCAATATATTATTAAATTACATTTTTTTAAATAAAAATAATATAAAAACTATATTTTATATTGTTAAAACCCTACCATTTTGAACCAACATGTTGGAATAATTTTGTAAATATTTTGAATTTTAAAAAATCATCAATAACCTACCCTTTAACTTATTTTTACACAAAAAACAAGTATCCAGTTTTATTTTTTGTGTCAAACACTCACTAGATTTAGCTGACATTTTAAACATAATTGTTAGAGCAATTTTTGAAATATTTTGAATTTTTAAAGATAACTCATCTGTAAACTACTTTTTAACGAATTTTTATCCAAAATAAAAGTACACAGTGTTATTCGTTAAGTAAAACACTATCTGGATATAAGTTTGAAACAAAATCGTTGGAGCCACTTTTGCAAAATTGTCATTCTTAAAAAAAATCACTAATCAATAAACGATCCTTAAATTAAGGGCTAGACTCAAAATTAAAATATATTTCTAGATATAACATATATCATCCAAATATTAAGCTTAAACAAAATTCCTCAAACCGTTTTAGATCTGTAGCAAGAGGTTGACAGACAGACAGACGGACGGACAGAAATGTAAACGTCACTCTTTTGGGTTCAAGGCCACATAAAAAGTAAAGATTCATCATTATCAAAATCCAAAACTTTCACGATTAGAATTCTCTCTTTTTAGATGAAAAAGTAAAGATTAAATAATTAAACTATAAAAGTTAAAATAAATCGTGAATTTTCCCCCATAGTTTAAATGAAAATACTCTCATGATTTCTATCAAATTTAGACAATAAATTTTACTCAGCTTCTTATAATCTACGCAAAACAACTTTAAAATAAAATAAAATGGATTTTTCATTTTAGCTAACTTCACTCTAAATGAGGCGTCCGACAGAAGATACCGAGAAATTCTGGACAGTACACAACACCTTAAGTAGGCATACTCTTTACTTTGTTATCTTCCGAATATCTAAATGATTGCGAGTTTTTGAATATATTGTTCAAGATGGAGTCTAAAATAATGTATTAATGTGTATGCATCAATACAATCACCCAGGTGGCAATATTTATTATATTAGAGTCGATAATTTAGCGTTAAGAGTGTTGCCCTAAACTAAGTTAGCTATTGAGTTATGTGTTTATATAATAACAAAAATAAAATTGATGTTTATTACATTTACCAAAAATTAACTCTACTTTATATCTTTAAAGCTATAACAATATGTATAGTTGAATATAGTTGTTATCAAGTTCATAATTACGCCATAGGACCAGCAATGTACTGACTCTTAATTATCTATTATATACTAGCTAATTACCTGTTACTAGCAGGGGTTGTGTTTTATAAAACGTATACATTTCTGAAATATCCTGTGTTAAAGGCATTGTACTTGTGGAGTTAATTTATTTTTCATCAAATAGACAAACAATTGTTAAATATAATAACAAATATTCTAGAAATATTATTATTAAAGATTACGATTCATTGTTTAGAAGCTAGAGCTATAGAAGGATTGAAAAAAATAATATTCTATAAACGCCATTTTCTTTCAATATGGCCGTCATTTCTAAATTTATATCTAAGAAACTATCAAAGTTCCTCCAATGAAGATCCAATAAGTAGACGCTTTGAAAAAGTTTAAAAAGTAGTAATTTGTAGCCGCCATAGTGAAACAAAAGGGTGGAAGTAAATTTGAATTAACCTATATGCTAACCACACACCATAGTTATGTCCATGAGAAATTATATCTGTAGTAGTTTGTTTGTTGAAGAATAGCAAACAAACATCAACACAGTTCTATAGATTAGTAATTAGTATAATAATTTAATGCAATAAAGCTACCTAATTTTAAATGAATACTCAAGAACGTTCTTGTAGAAAGATGCTGAAACTACATCTTGAAGTAAAAATACTTCGACTCAACCTGGTCAGGTACTGAACATGGTTTCAGGACCCAGTCAATATCATTAACATAAACTTAATTCTGTTATAATACCCAAAGTTCGTTAAATGATTAAAGCTTACTTATTTTTAACGTAAATAACCATATACAAATAGGTTTTTTTTATTTACTCTTTGTGTTTGTGAATCAGTAGTTAAACGGAGAGTACATATTAGGGGCAGGGATGATGAAGGTAGAATTTATAGGAAATGTACCTACATTTGCATAAAGTGTAAGTAAAGTGTAGGTAAACAAAACCTAGTATACATAGTCGGGATTCAACTCCTGAACTTTTGGTCCCTGGTAAAACTGACTAAGCGATTATGACGTATTAGCTAACGTGTTCATTGATGTGGTTTTCATATCTCATTTAACTAAGCAATGACTCACGTTATTATGGAGATATTATTATTATTATTATTAGCACCGCGTCTTACTACCCGTTCGGGTTATACGCAATTATGGAGATAAAAAAAATTGACCGTAATTTTTAATGTCGGCGTTTAAATAGGGTCAATAATTTATTTATTTAATAGATGAAGGTGAAAATGATATCTTAAAGAAAATGTATTCACGTTAGTAAGAATTTAAATAGATATTACTCTTGTGAAGATCCCATGTGTAAGTACTTTAGCTCAAAATAATGATAGATGGCGTACTTTTTAAGGTGCGGCAATGCACTGTCGAGTTACTAAAGCCATATAGTAAGTAAGTATAAACCTTATGGAACAGCCAATAATTTAACAAGAAAACCATACTAAGGAACAGTATGGAGTTTTTAACTTATCTTTATTTCACACACACATTATTACTGTTTCCACACATTCCCTCTCACATTGACGATCGATACACAACTTGACACCTAACACGGGTCGTCACAGATGAAGCGTCAAAACCAAGTGTGACAGCAAGTCACCACGGAGACCTGACGAATGGCGGTCGTGCTGTGAAAACAACAGGAAACTATGGCATGGGGGGGAGACACACATCACAGCATCATTCATCTTGCTCCAAGAGGTCCTTGCGAGAGGGCCCAAGCAACGAGAGCTAAGTACGAGGGTTCTACCATCTGTCTTGCAACTAAATACTACAACGCTCCATAAATATTACTGGACGTTAACACTCCACCGGCGGACAGACTTTACAATGAGGAGAAGAAATATGTCCATCATAACTCGGTCTGGAAACAATTATAAATGTTTTCTGAGTGGTATTGCTTCATTATCAGTGTTTGGAATATACAAGCGCTCAAAGAGCGGGAACTGTTGTTACATATACAGTCCAACTTTAATAATAAGACACTTTTAGAAAATACTTGTACTATTATTATTTAGCACCGCGTCTTACTTCCCGTTAGGGTTAAACGCTTAAGTACTAATTACGCTAAAGGGTTAGGAATAGATACGGTTGAATTTAGAGGATGTGAACCCGCATTTGCGTTGAGGTAGAGTGGAAAACCATTTAGGTAAACAAACTCAGTTCACCCGACCGAGATTCGAGCTTCAATCTTCCCGTCCTCAGAAGTTTAGTTAAACACGATATTAGCGCGTTAGTTAACTACGCCACCGAGGCGGGTTGTAGAAAATAGAAAAGTACTTTTATTTCGATTAACATTTATGACATTTTAATATATTATTATTGATGTTTTATCAGCACAACGTCATACTAACCGTTAGAGTTATACACATTTATACGAAAACGAATTACCAAAATGTTTTAGTGATAAGTAAGATTGAATATAGAGGAAGTGTAGACACATTTTCGTGAAGGAAGAGTGAAAAAACATTTAGTAAAACCATCTTCAGTACGACCAATCGGGATTCAAACTCCAATCTACCCATAATAGAGAGTCTAGTCAATTATTTAGCACATCTTACTACGTGCTCGGGTTCTACGATTATGTACTAATTACGCTAGTGACTTTAGGGATTAGGAAGATTATATTTAAAGGAACTGTATGCGCATTTGCGCTTAGGGAGAGTGAAAAAACAACATATTAAAAAAGCCTCAGTACATCCTATTTGATTCGAACCTTGAAATCCTCGTCATCGGCAGTCTAGCCTACCTACTGTGAAAGTAACACCTTAGGCTTAGACCACGTGGCCACTGAAGTGGGATGGGTACGATTTAATTTAATCTAGTTGGAAGATGTACCCAGATACGGCTGTACACGTAAACATAATTAATTTACACTTTCACAGATTGTTAAAGTCTGGAAAGCTAAGGCTGTCTTTCGAGATTAGAATAAAATCTTAGCTCAAATAACGGCACTTTGTAAAATTGTATAACCAAAGAAAATCCCTTAACGTGATAAAAGATAACGTGAAACTTTAAAATAAGTACCGTTAATTCAATACTTTATAAAGAAAAATAGAAAAAACTGGCATCGCCCGAGGTGACCACGTAATTGATTGTGTGTCTACAGCTGACAACGCTTCTATTTGCCTCAGACAAGAAAAAATCTCTTTATTTTATTCCTTACAGACCAGTTTTTAACTTATTTATAAAACCAAATCCAAATTTTAAAATTCTGGCTTAGAGATTCACATTTTCGGGAACAGCGGTTACTAACTTTAAAATTATATACCTCTGCATGTGATAGATATCGTGTACTGCTCATGACAGGCAGACACACAGATACACAAACTCATAATTTTATTAATATAGAAGATATATGGCTTTAGTTTATTAAACTTGAAACACATATTGAATAATATAATGACATGTTTAGTAACCTTTAGCTTGAATTAATATTTTAACTGTATTGTTTTCCAGGCACTGTACAAGTCTTGGTTACTAGCATCTGGAGCCAACTGATTACATTCGTCTTCTATATTTATTCACTATAGTTATCCTCTAGCCTCATAAGGAAATAGAAAGATCTTCCAAGGAAAAGATGTACGATTAGTGCATTTGACCGTCCCCTGGACAACGGTAAATTAGTACAAGCTAATCTTTCTACAAACTAAGCTACAGAAGGATGTAACCCAAACACATCAGTACTATTAGTGACAGTTTGTGTGTTAAGGACGTTGCGTACCTGTGACGTCATGGAGCATCAAGATAGGATTTCCCACGTTAATGAATTTAAGTTTTATTCGGTGAGTTTTAAAGATATTACCTTGAAACAAAAACCACAAATTCTTGGATAATTCAATAAATAATTTTACAATGTCACAAAATCACTATTTTTTTTATCTTGAAGCAGTATTTTTGTAAACGGATATTTAATGAGTCATCTACAACTTAGACTATTAGGCTTGGTCATAAAAATGCCCTGTAGGAGTCATCCTGCCAGGATGTGGATTAAAAAAGTCCGGGGAAGATTAGGTTTACCTAGAATAAGAAACAAGAAATATGTATATTTAAAAAGTAAGTCAATGATTTCAAGGAGCTAAATGTATAGTTGGTGTGTAAACTCATCAGAGGAAGAGGGGAAGAGTTATCAGTAGATAAACTAGAGGCTCCATAGAGTGAACTGTTAATTTCCCTCCCTATCATTGGTGACCTGGTGGTCTAGGGGTAAGGTGTCGTACTTCTATGCTGGGGTCCGGGGTTCAATCCTCGGCCCCGGCACAGATTTATCTGATTACCAAACCCTTCCTTCACCTCTGACAAGACGTGTATTAATCAAAACTTGTTAATGTGGGGAATACCAGGCCTCCACCGTGGTTCGGATTCCACGTTAAACTGTAGGTCCTCCATTTCATCTCACAATCACCCTACCATTACACATTAGCGTAAGTGTGTATAACCCGAACGGGTAGTAAGACGCGGTGCTAATAATAATAATCCCTCACTATCTTTATATTTCGTACACTGGCGTCTAAGTGTGATAATGTTTAGTGTTCTAAGGTGCGCAAAATATCTTTGAAATCTCCAATTAGGCAACGTCGTTAAGCCTTTACATAAACAATAGTTATGTTAATATTCTCAATAAATCCTTATTAATAACATCAGATTCAAATAGTCTAAATCCAGTTCAAGTGTAACACCACGTGATTATGTAAAGTTGAGTTCACGGCAAAGAGTGAAGGTCAGATTATGGTGTGGCGCCATGCTACAAAATAATGTGTCCCAACAAGGCTCTCCAAACCAGAACCGCATTCGTGGCGGCTCTGTTCCAGATGGTGATCATTATACACCACAAAGATGCCAGTGTTTCTTATTACAAATTAGTCTCTTGACAAAACACTATCATTATAAATCACGCCACCCACGTAACAGGCATACATCAAGCCATTAACTCAAGGATAGCTCCGTAACCGCTCTGTAAAACGATAGTGTCAAAGAGAGTCATTTATTTCTTTGAGTACATTTTTTGTTTGAAATTGTATTTCAACATTATTCAGATATTTCATTACTTTTAAGGTGGACTGTAAGGGAATGTGGGCTAAGATAAGTATGTATGCAATTTTTATGATTTTTTTTTTTTTAGTGCGATAATTAAAATATTGCTTCAGTAGATGGATTTAGTTTAATTTTATACACATTGTAATATCAACATTTGATTATGTATCATGGACATTCTAGAACTGATGGTATTCTTTTTCTCTTAATATAAAAGGTTTATCATCAATTGTCCTTTGTCTTATGTAAAACACTCAATATCTCTTGATATTACTCTGTATAAAGAATTTAACTAATGTAAATATATTCAATAAAACAATATTTTTGATATTAAAACTCTGACCTTAAGCTTAAATAGTAGCAATAGTATCTATCAATATCAGTTAGCATTTAGTAGCATAGTAGTTAAATCGTTTGAACCCGCTTCGGTGGCCACGTTGTCTAACACGCTACTCTCGCCTTAAAGACCGTACTGTCGATGACGGAGAGATCAAGGTTCAGATCTTGTTCGGGTGTATTTCGGATGGTTTTTCCCTAATGATTTTCCACTCTCCCTTCACGCAAATTTGGGTATACTAACTCTAAATATAACAGTCACAATCCCTAACACCATTGACGTAATTAGATCATAAGCGTATAACTCGAACGGGTAGTAAGTTGTGGTACTATATAAAAAAAAAAGTTCAACCATTACGTGGTAGTTAGTTATATAAAATTCAAGGCTTACCTTGAGTTTCCTTTCATACCACCTTAAAGGTAATCGAAATAAGCAACGTATTTATATGTGATCATTTGTTTACCTGTCTGTTGGATTGAGTGAGAGAGACTTACATAGCGTTTGAACTGATTGACCAATTTAGACCAATCACAAACACATTTCACTCATATTTTATTTGTCATCTGAGCCAAGATTACAACACCAGAAATGAGTGGATGTATAAATAAGTAAATGTGTTGTTCTAATTAAAACCCAGAGATACAAAAAATAAATAAATTAAAATAACTTACATTTAGATTAATATATTTGACATATTATTTATTTCGTTAGTGAAAAATAACTTAAAACTATTTGAGCAAATTATTCGGTTAAAAAAAAGTGTAGTTTCTCAATAGAAAATAAAGGAGACATATTTTTTTAATTCAAGGTAAGTGTTGAAAATATATCAATTGTTTTGAAATTTCTTTTCCGCAGCTTTTCTTTGAGGTAGTACTTTTTTCTCTCCCATCTCAACAGCGCTCGACATAAACTTCAATCGTTGATTACATTCAGACGTGATGAACGTTTACTACCGCTCTCATTTCTTCGGGTAATTATCGAAAATGTTTTTGGATGGAAGGTTTTTTTGTTGGTCAGTGCACGTCGCCGGCAGTGCGCGTTTAAAGTAGAGCGGATTAGTGCGTTGATTGATGTGAATTTTACTAATTTAAGAACCCGCCTCGGTGGCGTAGTTAGCTAATGCGCTAGCTTTGTGTTGAGCTAGACTGCTGAGGATGGTGAGATTGAGGTTCAAATTCCGGTCAGGTGAACTGGGGGAGGGGGGGGGCAGAGTTTATTAAATGGTTTTACACTCTCACTACAAGCAAATGCGGGTCCACTTCCTATAAAAATCTACCTTCCCAATTCCTAGCCCATTAGCGTAATTAGTAGATTATTTAAGCTCATAACCCAAACGGGTAGTAAGACGCGGTGTTAAAAAAAGAAGAACGAAGAAAATACTGATGTAAGAAACAAGTTTCTCTGTGTAAGGTTATAGGTCTACTTTAAAAGAAAAAATTCCAGATGCTTTTTTTTTACTTTTTGGACTCTTATTTGGTTAAAATATCTGGAGCTAAAAATAATAATTTGAAGACCCACTAACCCATAAATGGTGATACAAAGGAAGTAAAATGATCAAAGCCGGAGTTCTTTTACAGAATTGTACAAGAGCCTTATACACAAACATGGTCGTCGCAATAGTCTTTTTACACGTTTTGGTGACCAAGTAGTCTAACGCGCTACTCTTGAATTAGATTAGACTGCCGACGACGGGGAGATTGAGGTTCGGATATCAGTTGGATGTACTGAGGGTGGTTTTTATAAAATATGTTTTCATTCCCTCTCCATTCAAATGAGGGTACACTTTCTCTAAACACATTCTTCCTAATCCATAAAACCATTAGCGTAATTAACCAGAATAGGAATTAAGACGCGGTGCTAAATAAATGGTTACTTTCCTGTTGAAAGATTATATAATTAAAAGCGCAAAATGAACCGTTTTTTTAAGGCTGTAGTCTTTACGCTTTAATAGATTGCAAAATGATCCAGAACTAGTGGTTAAACGGTATATGACATCGAGACCACAATAAATGTGATTGACGATAACGAGGCGTTCGAGGTTTGAATACCATCCGAGTGCACAGAGGATAATTTCCCACTTGTGAGCTATCGATGTGGTTTTCCTATCTCCTATTCACTATAATAAGATAGTCTACTTAATCTAACATTTCCCTCCTATAGCCCTCACCTAGATTAAATCGTTTATGGTCTTGGTGTTAAACGTAATATAATAAGTAACATCTCCCTTATTGGAGGTTTTCCGGTCTATGACGTCACACTTCCAATGGACTGGCTTGTCAATTTCGAAAAGGTCGACGCCTAAATCCTGGTCGAATATATTGAAAGTTTTTTTTACTAGATAGTTTTACACTTTCCCTCAACACAAACGAGGGTAGATTTTCTTATTTATACCGTCCCAAACCCCACCCCATTAGGGTGGATATACTGATAGCCCGAATGGGTAGTAATCCACGGAGCACGAGATATAATAACTAACATAGAAAGACCATTTGTTGTATTGGTTATTCGGAAACGTTTTTCACTTATTAGTTAACATCTCTGGGCAGCTGGTAAAAACTAAATGAGTGTGTAATTTACTTTTGGCGGGCTGTAACACGTGAGCTCCTTTCTTCTCCATCCTGACAGCGATTTCTTCAGCTTGGCTGACGACAAAGAGTTAGGTATGTAAGGTTCTGTTCTGATTTATAACAACACCGCAGAAAATAGTCCAGACGATATCTAAACACCTACAAGAGAAGAGTCTTCGGTTTGAGTCTCGGCAGGATTCAAAGTAATATATAAACCCTATTCTTCCTCGTCGTGTGAAAGATGAAAACGGCTTTAAATTTTTAGGAAAAAATATACAGTCAGAGCTTTCTGTGCACCAGCGTTTCTAGCTAGGAAGGATGGCATTTAAATAAAAATCGGAGATATACTTATTCATCTCAGGAGTTGTATCTATTTTAAGGATTATAAAATCAAATCTTAAAAAAATTCTATAGTGAAGCCGCAAACTATATATAATTTATATTAAATTTACGTGTGTCGATGGATGTATGGACAACCAATGTCATAATTAGCATAGTGGTGAGGTTGTGTAGTTAAAAAGGCCTTGAGTTGTAGTTTTACATAAAAATCACAAAACTTCCGAGCTTTACTTTTTTAAAAAATCTGTATTTGGACAAGCAAAAAAGTTGACTTACGCAATTTTTCTCCTAGATATGACACGAAATCATCAAACAAAGTCTTAACTAACGATTATCCTTTAGTCTTTCTTCTGCGAATCAAAGATCCTTAATTTCCTGCATAGCTAAAGGTCATGGATAGTCCTTCCTTCATCAAGTGAACCGAAGAAGCCGTAGCGTGAGAGAAAAGTTGTATCCTTCAATCGGCTGGGGTGTTCTTGCCAACAAGAGAACGGCTAGGAGGTTGACTGTAGATGTTGGGTTGGTACAGTAGAAGAGACCACGAGAGAGAGAGAGAGAGAAAAGGCGATCTTGTTGGCCAGGTAGTTGACAGTGTCAAGACAGAGGTCGTTCCGGCCTCCTTTATCTCCGCTACTGCCATTTCAACTCCACCTGTCACGGAACGTGTATGTAATGACGTGTTGGTCCAGACGCCAGCATCCCACACGGAGAAACACAGGCAGTCTCGAGAAAACAACCGGCTCTTTGGTCATTAGCTACTATACTTGTTTGTCCTTAGATAAGTTAAATGGGTATCGCAAATATAATAGATATAATATCCGGATACTGACATAGAATTAGTGGCTTGGACTAAACGTCAAGCTCATCTAGTCTGATTTTCCGATGACAAGGATTTCGGGGCTCAATTCCCAACCGGATGTACTGAGAATGTTTTGTTACATAATCGTTCTTGTTTCCCCTCTATTTCTCTTTCTACGTGAATGGGAATACAGTTCCTTTAAAATTCTACCTTACTCAACCATATATCATTCATGTAAATATGTAAACAGTCTGGATGGGTAGTAAAATTCGATGCCTGAAAAAAACCATATCGATTCAATTTTTATTAAATTATTTTGAAAAATTAAATGTCTCCATTTTAAATAGATTTATATTATTTTAAATTACTTACGTTTTACTGCCTGTCCGGACTGTCAGAATATAAAAAATAATGGAGTAGGGGTGAGTAAGGTAGAATTAAGAAGAAGTGTACCTTAAATTTCGTGAAGGGAGAGCGGGAACCTATTTTGATTCAAATCACCTCAGTACACTAGCCAGATATTTGAGCCCTGACCACCATGCTACCGTTAAAAAAAATAGCTAGATGAGACTGTCACCTTTGGTCGAGTGTCCACCGGTGGAGGATACATTGATTAGTGGTGAAAATATGCGGTAATAGCTAAAAACTCAACGCTAAGGTATTTACATTTACAGAATGATGAAAGAAAATTCGAACTGAATTTCCTGCTTTAGTTTTTAAACAAGTGCGATACATAGGCAGCAGGTGGTTGGTAGTTTTGACAAAGTCTCTTCTGGAAGCAGTTAACAGTCTTGCTATATCGACTCCTTGGCAAGGTCATTGCTTCTCTAATTGGTTTACCAGATGGTCCTTTCTTCCCCCCAGATGAATCATATGGATCCTCCTTGTTTCTTGTTGCTACACAAAACAGCTGAGCTCAAAATAAGATTTACTCCCACATCGGTTGACTAAACGTAAGGCGTGTCTTCTATGTTGCTAATGGGAGGTCGGGATTCGAATCTCAACCAGGTGTAGTTTCGTTGAGTTTTTACATGAATTATTTTTCAATCTCCCTCCACGCAAAAGTGGGTAAATTTAATTTAATTAGTTCCGTCTTCATCCTTATCACATAAGCGTAATTAAAACAAATAATGCCCATATATGAACATTACATTATTGATAGGAAGAACCTTATTTCTTAGTCAAAATATTGAATGGGATTGTATACACAACGTCTACTTTCTAGAATATATATTTATACATATATAAATATATATACACACACACACACACACACACACAACGTCCACATTATTATTCCCAAAACCTTCAAACACGACAGTATTAAGACATTAAAAGTAAATATGGCAAGATACCTTTTTTTTATGTTTGTATGATTTGGTTTTAAATTTGAAGGTAAATGTTTACAATATCTTTGTTATGTTTGTACCGCTTTCAACAATCATATAAAAAATCATTCTAAATTAATATATTTATTTCCCTACATAAATATTTCTTTTTAAATCGCAAGTATCATAAGTAAAAAATTTAATAGCAGTACTCCTTATATACATGATATATAACGTCCCCTTATATATATATATATATAATGACGTTTTATATATCTAAGTAAACGTTATATATATATATAAAAGAAAACTATTTATTTATAAGGAGCACTGCTATTAAGTATTTTATTCATGAAATTTGTTCTGTAGAAATATTTATCCAGGGAAATAAATATATTAATTTAGGATTAGTTTTTCTATGAATGTCGAAAGCGATACGAATATAATAAAGATATTGTAAGCATTTACCTACATATTTTTAAAGAGATCATACACACAAAATAGGTACCTAGCCATATTTTCTTTTAATGTCTTAATACTGTCGTGTTTGAAGGCCTGGGAATGATAATGAATATGTTGAGCCTGATGACGACAGTTTGAATAGCATGCAAGTAATAATAATTATTGTGAAAAGCATGTAAATATGATACGTGTAATGGAGATCACAAGCGACCGGTGCTTAAATAATACGTTGTTAAGAAGCGATGGGATGAAGTGGAGGGGGGGGAATTTTGCCCTTAAAAAATACGGGTCTCATGACTTAATCTTGAGGGAATTGCTCCAGGTTCGTTGAAAATTATACACTCTGGTTACCAACATGAACGTTATGAAGATAATTATTGCTCTTCGTGGATAAAAGCTTTTCAACAACAAACATTATAAAAGGCGGTAGGGAATTACATCAAATGATAAATGTATTCTGGGGCTGCTTGTTTGGATGAAGATACGCCATCCTAAGTTAGTTCGTGTAAGTTGGTACAGGTATAGGTGTACACATGGTCTGAGGTGCTAGGCTTGTACTGCACAAGGTCAGCGTGGATGAGAAGGTGGGGGTTTTAATACCAGACGGGTGCACTGTGGGGTAGTTTGGTATATTATTTTATTTGTAGCTACGGTTTTTACCATCTCCTTTCAACGAAAATTTGGATATAGTAAAAATTATATTTTAGTTTCAAAGTTGTATCCATTGCTACTAGATAAAAAAAAAAAATTGAATAAAATTCTAAGTATGTATATAGAAAAATATCAACATTCCCGTTAGTAAAACTCACTCAAAACTTAAGAATCTTATAATGTATTCTGCTTATTATTTCGTTTCTGTTATCGATCCTTATCTTCCAATAATTTTTTATCATCATTTCTTACTATCCACTCGGTTGATAAGCATAAGAATTAATTACGCTAATGTGTTAGGGATGAGAAAGGTTGAGTTCAATGGAAGTTTATTCGCATGTGCGTGGAGGGAGAGTGATGAACCATTTTGAAAAGATAAAATTTCTTCAGTACATCCGACAAGGATTCAAAACCCTGCCTTCCCGTCATCGATAGGCCAGTCTTTTGCGTGACGACATAGATCATTCGACAACCGAAGCGGGTCTCTTTCGAAACTAGAAATGAACAAATGATACCACATCCCTAAATACAAGTAAAAGGCGTTATTTTTCTGAGTCGTGAACCAAAACCAGCCTTGTTAGTGAATGTTTCCCGAAAATGGCGCTGTCACTATTTTCAAGTATTGGATAAAACCAAAAGAGGTGAGAGTGTATGTCAAGTTGGAAGTCAGTCACTCCCAAGAGCACTAGCCCATCTTACGCATGCCAGTGAATAATGATTAACATTCATAGATCAACGGTAGAACAATAAGTGTGTTGTTTATAATTTTGCTTTCAACTTACGTATATTTGAACAAAAATTATTATGAAAACATAGCTTTGAGAGAAAGAAGCTTCAGTTTGAGTATTAAATACTCACATTGATGGGCACGTGACAATTACTCATCTAAGAGGCCATCCTTAATTTACGTAGGGTATTTTATTTCAATTATTTACTGCCCCACCATCTTTCATCTCCCACGTAAGGGATCGTAAGAGTTTCCCTCTGCCACTCCCCTCTACCTCACCCTCTCATACCTCTTTTTTTACAGTTTAGTAAATTAGATGATTTTAATCGTTTAGTTATTTTTAGACATAAGCATTATTAATAAATCGAGTGATATGAGAATTTATAATATTTTAATTGCAGTGAAACTAGCTATATAAAACGTCGTAAGTAGATTAAATATAAGTTAAAGTCTATAATTAATATATTTATTTTTTGTTAAAAAACCCTTTTTTTACATTTTGTCCCATTATAAAATATTTAAAAATAATCTTACGTAAGATGGATTATGACCCTCCTCCACACCCTCGTAAGAAAACTTACTAAGGGACCTCCCCCCCTTAAAAAAAAGCCCTTACGTAATTTAAGAATGGCCCTTAATATGGCCTTCCCGTGACGGGGAGATCGGGTTTCGAATCCCGAAATGTTTGCTAAGTTGTTTTTTCTAAAATTGTTTCCACATCTTCCTTCACGCAAAAACTGAAACATTTTCATTAAATTCTACCTTCTTAAATCCAACCCTAGTTAAAATCCCTTCCACCCAAACAGCTTATAATACGCGGTATCGTAGAGTAACATATGTCATGAAAGGTAAATCTTGCACTACTATTTGAGTATTTTCCACTGGTGTGGGCTGTTTTCTGTTTTTTGGCCATTCATTATTACATTTAAATAAACTAAAGACAGTAGTAGTTAGGATTGAAAGCTATAATTCTAGTTTAGATCTATGGTTTTTAGCTAAGCCTCTAAATATTTTTAAAATTCAAAATTAGTATTTATTGTTTTGTCCGAGTTACATTAGGCCTTTTAAATTAAAGGTCTCATATTTAAAATCATAAATTTATTTTTAAAAAAGAATTTATATTAAAACTAGAATTATTATTTTAACTTTCATTTTAGAAAATAGCATTCCTGATTAAACTTCGAAGATGTATTATCAGTAGATTATTAACTTTATTTGTGAAAAAAATTCACCCAAAGTATTATAAAACTATATCAAAATTAATTTTGTGAAATATATTATATACATAATTTTTGAACAATGATGTAATATTTTATACTACTTGGTAATTTTCCTAATCAAGGGAAAAGCTAGTAAAAAAAGTTTGGTAGTCATAGAATATTTTAGCTAATATATTTTTTCAATATCAAATAAAATATAGAAATTATTATAATATTAATAATAATAATAATAAACCAACTTTTCTACAAAATAATATTGCTAGAGTTAAATAGTTTCTTATTACTTCAAAACATTATAACATAATGGTAGGGTACATTATTTTAAAGGGAATTTATAGAAATATTCACTATTCAATATAATCTAGCAATCAATCTTACTGTATTTTAGTCATTTGAATTTTATTAATAATAATAATAATATGCAAATACATTCTATGTAGACAGAAAAATGATATAATGTTTAAAGGGAACAATATAATGACAACCTAGAACATAAAACAAAACTATATCTTTAAGATATGTTGTTTTATTTATGAGCTATTTAATCAATAAACCTTGTTCAGTGGACATTGTTAGTGTCATCAGAGTCTTACACTGTAGCTAGTCGTCAGTCATCCAATCTCATTAAGAAACAAAAGAGACTAGTCATTCCTCGTTATTACACACAGCTAGATCAAACGATGGATTTCTATTTTACTGATTACAATTTACAACGACCACACATATTGAACTTTGGACACGAAGAAAATATGTAATCTGCTTATTAGAACATACAAACATAATACTTATGATAGTAAGAACCTGTTTGTTATAATCAAATAAAAATCCGTGATATTTTTTTTTTCTTGTACCCAAGACAAGGTGTCATAAAATTGTGCTTTGTGTGGTACAAAAGTAGTAGCTTTATGAATAAAGTAGGCTCCCGATGTTATCTTGACACATGCCCGCATTTCAAAACTAGCTTTGTTTACACTAGGACCAGGAAGGAAGGAGCTCCTCCAAATATATTTATTTCTAAAATAAGCTGTGACTCATTTCTTAAGTACATTAATTTGGTAATGGATTGTAATTATTCATGTAACTCGTAGGCATAGCTAAACACAGACGAGCTTAGCTCTGATCTAAGAATCCACGTAATCCAATACCAGCCTGATGCAAACCAGGGCTGTTTTTTTTTAAATAAGGTTTAACATTCGCCAATCATGTAAATGCTGGTACATTTACTCTTTTTTTACTAGATTTTGTATCCTTAAGGTGGGGATCTAGGGAAAGCAAGAACAATCAGTGTTTTTTTCATTTTTATAGCAAAAAAAAATGTTTGGTCAAAATAAAAATAATTCTCCAGTATAAACATAGAGTTTAATTTTGTTCACAAGTTGATATCAACAGTTGTTGAATATATGTCATGAGTATAGTGGCATTAGATGAAAAAGTTTTTTTAATTAAGATAAAAAGTCATTACATTCCAGGACACCTTATACAGATATCCAAGAACTGTTGATATCACGATGTGAAGAAAATTCAAATTTATGTTTTCACTGGAGTAACATTAGATTTATTTCGTCCAAAAATTGTTTTGCTATTAAAACCTGCAAAAAACCTTGCCCTTTTCTCGCGTCCCCTGCACTCTCGCTTTAACCTCTTATATAAGTCGTTAAGAGCCTTTTTGTCAAGCGTATTAGTTTAAAAATAAATGTGCTATAAAAATAATAAAATGAAAATACTTTATTTCTTAGAAACCTTTTTGATCGATGGGGTAGTATAAATTAATATAATTTGTGGTAATACTTCTTATGTTTTAAATGTTTTGTAGATAAAATAAACTCAGAAATTCTAAAAATAAATACAAAAAAAATAAAACGGTTGAAGGTTAATTTAAAACTTAATTAAAACATTGACATAATTAAAGACAACTCTATACAGAGCCCGTTTCGGTGGCCGCATAATCTAAGGCGTCACTTTAGCAATAGACTAGACTGCCAATGACAGGGAGATAATGGTTTGAATCCTGGTCGGATGTACAGAAGGTGTATTGTTTTTCCTAAATGCTTTTCCACTTTCCCTCCACACCAATGTGGACACACTCCCTCTATATTAAACCTTTCTAATCGCTAATTCATTAGCGTAATTAGTACATATGCGTGCGTATAGTCTAAGCCGGTAGTAAAACACGGCATTAAAAATATATAAAATATAATAAATTAAATAATATTTACGTAATTTACATTATTTAGTGACTGTGTATGCTATTATGATAAGATTCCCAATAAAATAAAATAAATGTATTGAGGTATCTGAAAAAAAAGTTTTGAGATGTAAATTTACACTAAAAGCACAATATGTTTGAACTTTCACTGGCCTTTGCTACAGACCTGTGATTTGGACAAGCAAGAATGTTGATTTATGAGAATCCCGGCAAGTTGTAGTAAAGCTTATTTTTTCTCAACATTTTCTCACCCTCCCTCCACGCAGTGCCTCTAAAATCTACTTTCCTTATTTCTACCTCAAAAGTATAACTAAAATGCAGATAACCCGTACGGGTATTAAGACGCGATGAAAACAAAAAGTTTTATCAACGCTGAATATTTAAGCCCCGACAGTAATTGAACCTAGGGTCCTCATATAAACAGAGAGAGGCGTTAGGGATTGAGATAAGGTGTTACATGAGTGAGTTTATTACTTCAGCCATTAAAGGAATTGAACCTAGGACCCTTATTAAGAGAGAGATGCGCTAATGACTTAGCTAAGGTCTAATTTGAGCAATGGAGTAAATATTTCAGCCACGATAGGATATGCACCTAGGATCCTTAGCTAAGAAAGTGACTGAGTTAAGCTGTTGGATGAGCACCGAACTCAATACTTCAGCCATGACATGAAATAAACCCATGATCCTTAGCTAAGAAAGTGACTGAGTTAAGCTGTTGGATGAGCACCGAACTCAATACTTCAGCCATGACAGGAAATGAACCCAGGATCCTTAACTAAGAAAGTGACTGAGCTAAGGTTTTGAATTAACACTGAAACCAAATACTTCAGCCATGACAGGAAATGAACCCGGGATCCTTAACTAAGAATGTGAGTGAGTTAAGGTGTTGGATGAGCACTGAACCAAATAATTCAGCCATGACAGGAAATGAACCCAGGATCCTTAACTAAGAATGTGAGTGAGTTAAGGTGTTGAATGAGCACTGAACCAAATACTTCAGCCATGACAGGAAATGAACCCAGGATCCTTAACTAAGAATGTGAGTGAGTTAAGGTGTTGGATGAGCACTGAACCAAATACTTCATCCATGACAGGAAATGAATCTAAGATCCTTAGCAAAGAAAGTGACTGAGCTAAGGTTTTGAATTAACACTGAACCAAATACTTCAGCCATGACAGGAAATGAACCCAGGATCCTTAACTAAGAAAGTGACTGAGCTAAGGTTTTGAATTAACACTGAACCAAATACTTCAGCCATGACAGGAAATGAACCCAGGATCCTTAACTAAGAAAGTGACTGAGCTAAGGTTTTGAAATAACACTGAACCAAATACTTCAGCCATGACAGGAAATTAACCCAGGATCCTTAACTAAGAATGTGAGTGAGTTAAGGTGTTGGATGAGCACTGAACCAAATACTTCAGCCATGACAGGAAATGAATCTAAGATCCTTAGCAAAGAAAGTGGATGAGCACTTACAAGCTATTCCGGCGAGAAATAGTTTCATCCCTCCAAGTCTGTCTCGGACGATTTCGAGTGTACCGCAACAAGGATAGACCCTGCGGCAGCCCCTAGTGAGGCCGCGCTCGCCCACATGCTGCGAGAGCCGCGCAAGACGCACGCGCGTGTGAACTGGGCGTGGCTCGGACGCGAGTTACGTGCCTGACACCGCTCATAAACCTGGGACACTCCAACCATCAGGACAGGTAGATCAAGTGCACGCAGCCACCGGGTCTCCGTTTACCTGACGCCAACTTTTCGAAGTGATTATTTTTAGTGCTACGCGTCCTTTTTACTTTCTACCGACCTCTCGCAGAGAAAAATATTGTGATCGTAAAAAAAAAACTAGATTGAGAAACCGAATAAGGGGTTTTCGCGATGCGGTTAAAACTTGATAACCAAGATTTTCATAAGGTCCCCCGAGAATTTTTGGAATTAAAGGTCCAACCCTAAAACTAAGGGTAGTTTACCGAAGGTCAACAAGATAAAAATATGATTTTATCCAAGTCCGCTTTATTGATTTTAATTAAATTTTGTATCCAGGAACTTTTTAACACCATAAACAAAATTTAAATTCTCATTCCTCCATGAAAATGCCTTTGAGGATACTTTACAGATGTTTCCAATTTTGATTATATCTCCGAAGCTATTTCAAATACGAAATAATATGTCATTGTAAAATTGTATTAATTACAGATATAAATATTTTTATTAAATTATGTTTTTATAAAACCAATAGTTTCTGGATTATTAGCAATTTTTTTACATTTTCTATGCAGGTCTTTGAAAATTGAAATGAGAAATGTTACACTTTTCTTAATGTTTCTGTAACAGTGTATACTATTTCATTTATGCTCGTTAGTGGAATGCTTCTGCAACCATGTATATTATTAAGTTTTATAAATCTTACGAGTTTTCAGTTATTGTCTATATCCATAGTAATAAAACGAAGCGTTTGTTTGTCTGTCTGTCTATAACATTGTGGGTGATATCTACCACAGGCAGAGGTCTGAAACTTAAATATTAGTATCCCTTGTGCACGACCATGTGCACCTAGAAGCTGGATTTTTTTACTACATTTTTTTAAATTGAAAACTGTGCTGAAATTAAAAAAATCAGTTTGAAACAAAGAAAATCGTTGTCCACAGTAGTTACGCAATGCGTTTCGTGGCTACCCCGGGCAACAATGGGAATTTCTGCTAGTTTTAAGATGGAAGAGAAAGTATAGTCCATTCACGGTAGGAATTACTCTCTGAAAGGTCTTTTTTCCTACCAATATCCTACTATATAATAGATTTCTAGTAGGGAAAAAAGGCCTTTCAGAAAACAATTCCTACGGTGAATGGACTTTATGTGCAGTCTATCTTGCCATTTATTTCCTAATGGTATTTAAGGTGGGATGTAAGAGAATGCGAGTTAAGGTATACATTGTTGCAGTTTATATTACAATTTTATTTTTGACAAAGTAAATAAAATATCGCTTCAGTAAATACGATTAGTCTTAATTTCCTACGCATTATATTATCAACCTTTCTTAAATATGTCTTGGGAGTCCATGAATTTGATATCACTTTTTCCTTTAAAAAGTTTCTCATAAAATACAATGCGAGTATGTCCATGACAGATACCCAATGCGATATGTCCATGACAGATACCCAATGCGATATGTCCATGACAGATACCCAATGCGATATGTCCATGACAGATACCCAATTCAATATAACCATGACAGATACCCAATTCAATATGTACATGACAGATACCCAATTCGACATGACCATGACATATAACCAATGCGACATGTCCATGACAGATAACCAATGCGATATGTCCATGACAGATACCCAATTCAATATGTACATGACAGATACCCAATTCAACATGACCATGACAGATACCCAATTCAACATGACCATGACAGATACCCAATTCAACATGACCATGACAGATACCCAATTCAACATGACCATGACAGATACCCAATTCAATATGACCATGACAGATACCCAATTCAATATGACCATGACAGATACCCAATTCAATATGACCATGACAGATACCCAATGCAATATGACCATGACAGATACCCAATTCAATATGACCATGACAGATACCCAATTCAATATGACCATGACAGATTCCCAATCCAATATGACCATGACAGATACCCAATGCAATATGTCCATGACATATACCCAATTCAATATGACCATGACAAATACACAATTCAATATGTCAATGAGAGATACCCAATTCAATATGTCAATGAGAGATACCCAATTCAATATGACCATGACAAATACACAATTCAATATGTCAATGAGAGATACCCAATTCAATATAACCATGACAGATACCCAATTCAATATGACCATGACAGATACCCAATGCAATATGTCTATGACAGATACCCAATGCAGTATGTCCATGACAGATACCCAATGCGATATGTCCATGACAGATACCCAATGCAATAAGACCATGACAGATACCCAATGCAATATGTCCATGACAGATACCCAATTCAATATGATCATGACAGATACTCAATGCAATATATCCATGACAGATACCCAATTCAACATGACCATGACAGATACCCAATTCAATATGACCATGACAGATACCCAATTCAATATGAACATGACAGATACCCAATTCAATATGACCATGACAGATACCCAATTCAATATGAACATGACAGATACCCAATGTAATATGACCATGACAGATACCCAAGAACTGTTTAGATTACCAGAACTCTAAGCACTATCAAATTTAGAACCCAATGTACGAAATAGAAAGAAGGGGGAGAAAACGAGCAGTCCAGCCTGGTATACTTCTTTTATTTTCTGAAAACACTTTCCCTCTTACATTAACGAGTATAAACACTAATTCTACGGTTTATGCCTGGGCATAATAAGTGTGCATAGAAAGTAAACTTTTTTTAGTACTATATTACTACCCGTTAGGTTTATAAGCTTATGTACTAGTTAAGCTAGTGGAGGGAGAGTTGAAAACCATTTTGAAAAAATCTCCCTCAGTACACCCGACCCCTCGATTTCTCCATCATCAGCAGTCTAGTCTACTGTGAGAGTAACGACTTAAACCATGCGGCTACCGAAGTGGTTTTTTTTTCTATTCATGAGAGGTAAGTGCTTTTACGGATTTTTTTTTAACCTAAAGTCTGATAGAAAGATTCTTTATAACCATTTTTGAGAATAGAATAAATATTCTAAGTTGTAAATGAAACAATTGTGTTTACGATCATACTTGTTTAGGATTAGGACTATTTTTAGAATTATTTAAGTATGTATTGGATTTGTTTCAATAATATTTAAAACTCACCGAATAAAACCTAAATACATTAATGTGGGAAACATTATACTGTCTTACCACTCACAGGAAGGCAAAGGCATTACTAGGTTGTTATTATTATTATTATAATTATTATTATTATTATTTGCACCATGTCTTACTACCAGTTCGAGTTATACACTCTCACACTAATGTGAAATGATAAGGCGCTTGTGAGATGAAATGGAGGACCTATAGTTTAACGCGGGATCCGAACCACGGAGGAGGCCTGGCATTCCATACATTAACAAGTTGTGATTAATACACGTCTTGGCAGAGGTGAAGGAAGGGTTTGGTAATCAGATAAATCTGTGCCGGTACCGAGGATTGAACCCCGAGTCCCAGCACAGAAGTCCGACACCTTACCCCTAGAGCACCAGGTCACCGATTACTAATTTACTGTATACCTAAGTTTTCTATTAACTTAAAAACTTCAGTTAAACGTCAATTTTTTCCCATTCCTGCAGCTCTCTTTAAAACCTACTGCTACATATTTATTTCTGCTGTTAAATTGCAACAAATCTAGGAAACAGTTACACGAGAAATATTTCCCAATTCTACTGCTCCTTCTGTAAACCCACTTATTCATAATTATTTCTGCTCTTGCAATGTAACAAATCTCTGACAAATATTTCTCATTTCTGCTGTTTCTTCTAAAACCTACGGATAAATATGTATTTTTGCTGTTACAATACAACAAATTTAGGAAACAGATGACTAATGTTGACCATTTCTGCCACTCTTTCTGCTAAATATTTATATCTGAAGTTGCAATACAAATGAATCTAGGAAACAGTTAAATAACAAATGTGTTTCATTTCTGCCACTCCTTCTAAAACCTACTGCTATATACTTATTTCTATTGTTGCAATACAACAAATATAAAATATTAATTATGATGGATGTGACTCTTATGAGGGCTTATAAAACGAAAAGAGGCTACACCACACTTGCAGTAATCTATAAAACCGTAATAAATAGCAGGAAAAGTACACCCTCGCTCTGTGTTATGTAAATAATATGTAGAGTAGATTAAAAATTAAAGTCTCCCCTCCCCCCCTCCTGTGAAGTATTTAATAAGTAACCAATAAGTTTGTGTACATTATGGGCCAAGGCTCGCTAGTGAACCGTCTCTTTAAGAGAATATTTTACTTTGCATCTAAATGTGTCTAGTCCCAAAACGCCGAGACCTTGTCCCGACAACAAAAGGGAGCAGGCATTCCCCTTCTCGACAACATTCTTCGGAGACTTGCTGCCCTATCACTTTGGTCACATTATGTCCCATTCAACGTAACGCGTGACGTGTGACTCCAATTTCCGGACAATAGTATTAGACCACACGGTCTCAGTCGTAACTCTTAACCTACAATTTGAATGGACTATTTTAAGAGTCAAATATATAAGTTTGCTATAAAATATCGTTTTGAAAATGCATTGTAAATTTGAGAAGTTTAAGGGTTTGAATATTTTTTGAGTGGAAAGGGTGGCTAAATAATAAAATTCTCCCATAAAATATAGTTTACCAGTAGTCTGTAGCGACAGCTATCTTAAATTTTATATTCTTTTAAACAAATAATAAAATTACATAAAAGCACATGGACATATCCTCATAAAAGCTCATTTTCACATGTTGTAAATAGTGAAAGGATTTTTTTATATTGTTTTAGCACAGCGTTTTATGATCTTTTCAAGTTATAAACAAATGTTCTTACTACGCTAATGAGTTAGGGATTAGGAAGGCTAAATTCAGAGTAGGTGTATCCGCATTTGCGTGAAGGAGAGTGTATTTTCTTTCAAACATGCCTACGCTTTCCCTAGCCAGCTAGTGTAAATACGTGGATATTACTAATCAATATTAGGATATGGTGTACAAAACAAAAGTTATGTTCAACGTTCCACCTCATGGTTACTAACCACTTAATTTAAGTAATACATCTACACCTATATTTTCTTGCAAATTAACATTTTAAAACCAGCGTCAGTGGTCAAATTGCTTAAGGAGTCATTCTCGTGTTAAGGCCGATAAGCACAGAATGATAAGTTATGTTGTGTTGTGCTGTCCTCTGCTAATACTTTGTCAGTTTGGTTTCACACTCATTGCTAAGCTAAGATATGGCCCCTCTTTTCATTCCAGAATTCAGTGTTGTTTCTTTCTGGTCTTCTCCGGTGTAGTTTAGTTATGATGGCGTTCTACAAAATGTCTTGTTCGAGTTCAGGTTATAGAACTGAGGAAGAGAAGATGTTGCTGTTAGCAGTTGTTTTGGAAGATGAAAAAAATTTAGAAGGTGGAGATTTGTCTTGTTCAATTAACGCTTCCATTTTAATTTTTTTTAAACATTTATTAAATATAAAACCTAAATAGAATATTACTTACGTACACGTGAAACAAACTGAAAACAAACCTTAAACACTTATTTAGTTATTTTCACCAAACCAGCACTGCGTCTGTTCAACACGGAGCCCAAGTTGCGTTATGCGCATGCGCAACGTAAGATGGCTCAAGATGGGAGATGGAAAAATTGCCCGACCAGCAATCGGAAAAAATATAGTGCGGCGTAGCAAGGCATAGCTTAGCTTAGATTTATGTGTGGATCGGCCTTTAGACTGGCCTGCCGAATACGGGGATATCGGGGTTCTACGCATATTCAGGTCTACTGAGGGTGATTAGTCCTCAAAGGTTTTCTACTCTCCTTCCACGCAAATGCGGGTAGAGTACCTCTAAAACGCTTCCTTCCTCATCCCTTTCCCATTAGAATAATTATTATATATGCGTATATCCTGAATAAATTGTAAGGTGCGGTAATTTAAAAACCAATTTAACAAATAGAAAAAGTTCCTAAACCTACTTTTACGTACTAGATTATATATAGATAGAGATTATTACGCACAACTTTTGAAATTAATTCTTAACGTATTTTATAAATGTATGGTTATTTTTCTTGACTTACTTATTCTATGACATAAAGAACTCGAAAGTTCATTTCTGCACTTAAAAAAAGTACGCCACCTATCCCTACCTTTAGCTAGTTATATCCAGTCCACCTCATTATACCCTATCTCTTTCAGATTCATTATATTGTTATCGTCCCATCTGCGTCTAGGTCTTTCCAATGGTTTCTTCCCATTGGGTTAGCCATCCAGTACAATGAACAAGGTTCTAGAATCTCCCATTCACTCTGTATGTCCTGGCCACCATAATCTACGAGACTTGATTATTCTAACAATGTCTTATGATAAGTAAAGGGTATGTATCGCATCATTATGTAACCTCCTCCATTCTTCACTATCTTAGGAAGATATTTGTTCAAGCCCCTTGTTTTCAAGCACCTTAAATATGTTTTCTTAATAGGCCAATTTCACATTCATAGAGAACAACCTGTAAAATTAATATTTTGTATATTCTGAGTTATATATATATTGACAACAGGCGAGAAGTAAACAACATACTGAGAAATAAACAACAAGCATTTTCCGACTGTATTTTTTCTAATTTCTACTCTACTATCATTATTGCTAGTTAAAGTTATTCCTAAATATTTAAAGTCAATTATTTAACCATCAACTTACGAACTAATTTAAAATAACGAAGCACATTGAGCATTTTAACCCTCATCGCAGTTGCATGAATTTTAGTATTTTGGTGATAAAACCAAATGCAAATTTATTTGTATCTATTGAATCGGACCTGGTTCACTTGGCTTGTATTATTTCACTAACCGTACAACATATTCCCTCTATTATAATTATTGTAAATTCATTTGCATTACGAATATAGTCTCAAAATATTATATTACAAGTTTTAAAGAATAAATCAAACGTTAGATTTTAAAATAATGTTTTCAAATAAGTAATACAATATTTATATCTATTAATTTACATAAAAAACATTAGAACTAAAATTAAAACTACCATCTATTAAAATAATTATGCATAAAATATTTATTATTACATATATTTATATTATATTAATATGCATAACATAATAATATTGATAGAATCAAACTAATTAAGTTAATTATGCATAAAATATTTATTATTACATATATTAATATTATATTAATATGCATAACATAATAATATTGATAGAATCAAACTAGATAACATTTCTCTTCAGGGAAAGTAATTTTATCCATGAATAATTAGGATAATCTTTATTATAATGTTTTAAATTATATTTTTTTTAACTGTTGTTTTATTCTATTGGCATATAGCTTGAAAAATACTAAATTATTGACAAAAAATAAGTTATTAATTTGTTTAAATTTGTGTATATTTATCAAATAAAACATATTAAATGAGTAGACAGGGTAATACCAAATCTAGAAACATCCAGGTTCAAATAAATGTGGTTTCACGATGGCAAGATATATTATTCCCACCGACAAGAAAATAATTATGTTTGAAAGTAAAAATAGAAATCTTTACTAGAGCTCCTGAAAGGCTGTCATCATAATAGTAACACCTCCATTTTAACTGACTTCTTAATTTCCGTGTCGTATATATTCCTCAACGTTCAAAATACTACTAATGTCTCTTGACAGGGGGAAATGGGCCCCACTACGATTCTCTGGCTCAGTTTCTTTAGTTTCCTTCAGGGCTTGAAAACATTTTTTTCCCCCTTAATGAACCCAGAACAATCAATCAAAACTAATTTATGTTCTCAGTGCAGCAAGCTTTCTGACATGAACCACAACAGGAGCAACTAAATACAACAAAACACAACAGAATATGTTACATTTGGTTTGGTCTCGTTTACTAGTTAACTTTTTTATTACTACAACTTTAGTATTGTTATTTAGGGACTAATTTTTTTTAATCCTAGTCGTGGTCAAAATTTTTCAGGAGTTGTTCTACAAGGGATCTCTAATGAGAAAATTTGGTTCTTCTCACAGTGAGGTGGACTTTAGAACTTGGTTGTAAGCTAAATAAACACAAATTTGATTATTTTAAAATAAATAAACTCAAATTTTACTTTAAGTTAATTAATAGCAATAATAATAATAATAATATTTAGCACCGCGTCTTACTACCCATTCGGGTTATACGCTTTAAGTACTAATTACTCTAATGGATTGTTTTTATGTGTCCTTCAGACACTAGCTGAAGTTATGATCTATAATTATGTTTTTTTATGTCCTTCTGACATGCTTTATTTTTAGTCTGAATGGCTGATTATGTTTCATGTCCTTCTGACATGTTTTATTTAGCCAAATAAACTAATTGGTTAATACCTATCGTCAGATAGTTTGGCTATATTTTTCTTATGTCCATTTGACATAACTTAAATACGGGGGCTTTGAGCTCTATATATAAGGAGGACCAGAGGGTCCAAGTTTTTCTAATCCATGTATTAATTTAATTATTCTGAGTGCTTATGGCACAGTAATGTTTCGTAACTCCCTAAACGGCATGTTCACATCTTTCATATTTGTATGGCTACAAGCAGTTTATCTACGCCTTTTTTCTAGGACCTAGTTAGGTCAGTGTCACGCTATATTATTTTTGGCACGTTTTCTGTGTTACTATTTAGGATGCGCAAAGTGCGGAACACGGCAAGTTTCATATAGTGGCCCGCACAGATAGTATTTCCTTTCGTCCCTTGTTGGCGCCTCGTTTGTCTATGTATTTAATGTTAGATTATACTAGCTTTGTTGTATATCCCAGGGTATGGGTAATTGTTTATATGTACTATCGATTGCTTCGGCAGTACCCACCGGGAAAATATTAATAATAATAATAATAATATTTAGCACCGCGTCTTACTACCCATTCGGGTTATACGCTTTAAGTACTAATTACTCTAATGGGTTAGGGATTGGGAAGGTTGAATTAGAGGAAGTGAACCCGCATTTACGTAGAGGGAGAGTGGAAAACTATTTTGGAAAAACCACCCTCAGTTCACCCGACCGAGGTTCGAACCTCGATCTTACCGTCCTCAGCAGTCGAGCTCAACACGACAAGCGCGTTAGCCAACTACGCCACCGAGGCGGGTTTTAAGTTAATTAATTGTCCATTTGGTTTAAAGCATATATAAAAGTAACAATTACAACCGAAGAAAACATGACTGTGTGTCAAAAAATCAATTGCGTGAGACGTGACCAAGCTATAGATATTATTTATATACCCAGTAGCCTCATCCCATTTTTGACCAAACATCTTCCTAAGCACCTTTTGTTTGAACACCCTAAAAAATTTTTTCGTCATGTAAGGTAAGAGACCACGTTTCAAATCCTTAGAGAGCACCCGGTAAATTTATAGTTCAATATATTATTATTTTTACTTTATTGGACAGCAGGCGATATGTCAACAACTTACTGACCGAGTAATAGGCTGCATTTCCTGACTGTATTCATTTCCTAATTTCCAATCTAATTTTTTATTTCTAGTTAAAATTGTTCGTACATATTTACAATCATAAACCCTGTCAAATTATATGTTGTTCGCAGTAATCTCAAAATTTTAAACGACCCCAATCTGTGTTCTCCGTGTGATTAGCCTATTTACAGTACTTAGTCTTTTCAGCGATCACTTTTAAACCTTATTTTTATCAACCTATAATACAATTTCTACATTTATTACAGCAGCTTCATTACTATTGCCCAACAAAGCTAAACCATCCACATATCCTAATAGTTGCATTGCACCTTTTAATGTCAGCCCTTTCCTACTCCCTTGCATTACCCTAATAGCATACTCTAAGAATAGATTAAAACGAAATGGGGAAAGTGAATCTCCTTGTTTCAACCCATTATTTATTTCGAAAGTATCTGATGACATCCAACCCGTGCCCTGTCAAGTGTATCAGTCAGTTAGCTCGACAAGATTTTTGGGTATCTCCAACTTAACTAAAATGTAATATAATTTATTTCTTTTAATTGAATTGTTTTAAAAATATATGTATAATTGATGAACCAATCTGTTGTATTACCACTTTTTTTTCCTAATATTAACTGAATAGTAAAAACTAAATCCGTTGTTGATTTATTTCATCGAAAACCACAGTGATGACATATACATAAATATAAACATGTGCGGTCTCTTCGTTCGGAATTAAACTTTGGAACTGTTATTTCTGAATTAATTAAACATATTTCATATATATCAATATGCAATGAATTAATCAAATATAACCCATATATTCATGTTTATTTCATTATTATTTTAAAATGTATATATTTTTAATTAAATTATAACGACATACATATTATTTAAAGTGCATTTTCTCAAGATAGAATAAAATCATCACATGCCTCACCAACTTGATCCACACACTAAATAATACATATAAGCCTGGAATTATAGATAGTAATAGCACTATCTGAGTACGAGGATGAGCCCATAATTAAATACTAAATTGTTTGACACATCTGGGATCGAAATAAAATAAATTAGATGATGCGCGTGACGCGACCACTGTTTGTTTATATTACTAATACAAAAATCTTAGTTTGTAATTTTAAGCTAAGATAGTCAACTTTATTAAAATAGTCATAGGCCTAAGTTCAATTTTAGATTTAAATTTATTGCTCAGGATTAAATTTGTTGGTTTATAATACCATCACTTGATATTAATACATAAAAAAAATTTAAAGACTTTTTATATGTGTTTTACTTTTTAAATTATATTTTATTCTATTTGTAAGAAAAACGGTGGGTCACTATTAGTTATGTTCAAATATGATGGGTTTGGAAAATTAAAACAAGTATTTACTCATAAACGAAGAAATCGAACAGTAATTTTGATTTATTAACGTATAACGGTTGAATGAGACAATGTTTATGGAAATTTAAATGACAACATGCAGGATACAAATATACTTATTACTAAGCTAAAACCATTTTAAATATATTTGTGATATTAGAAATATAATAATATATATTACAAAACCACTCAAGCTAATACTTTCCGCTCCCCTCATGGTGTAGGGTAAAAAAACTATCATTGTAAGCTATTGTAATCTAAAACCTCTTTCATATATTCTTACGTAAACTCACGTGATCAATGTTGACCAAAAAAACCCTTTTTTATCCTATAAGAGGTTGTTCCTACCGTGTTTTAATTATATGTATAATAAGGAGGCCAGCATGGAATACTAAGCATTCCATTCCTTATCATCTACATGTGATATGTTTCACGTTAGTATGTGTACAAGACATATATAGACTCATTCAAGTCCCATTTATGGAAATCTCCTTTAAACTAGAAGACCTCTATGGGCTTGACTTACAAGCTTTAAAGGTTCACTCATAAAGACTTCATTTGAATTTGAGTCAGTCACTCTCTCTCTCTCTCTCTCTCTCTCTCTCTCTCTCTCTCTCTCTCTCTCTCTCTCTCTCTCTCTCTCT
>CABFOV010000152.1:166900-176927 GCA_902141375.1 Timema poppense
GTGTGTGTGTGTGTGTATCTCAGTCTTGAGTCTAAACCATTTTACTGATCGAGCTCAAGATTGGTATATAAGGTTTTATAAGTTTCCATCAAGAATATTTGAATCTAGATATTCAACCCTAAAATTAAAAGTATTTTACTTTAGGACCAAAAGAGTATAAAATCAAATTTTCTCAAAATCGGCTCTAACTAGTTTGATTTAAATTCGAATATAGGCATTGTTTAAAATTACAAACAAATTGGCTCATCTCCTTTTCCCATGAAACTAAATTGGTGGCTACTTTACCAAGTGGATATCTCAAATGTTGATGAAATCTCCACAACTCTTTGAGATAAACAAATAACTTATTATTGAAAAGGTGTAGTACTTTTAAACTAAACATTTTTATCTGCAATATATTTTTATAAAACTAATTGTTTCAGAGATTTAGAATAGGTATATATACATTATTTTTTTAAATCGAGGTTTGATAAATGGATTTTTATGCTCTTTGATGAACAGAGATGTTACTTTTGGTAAATATTATTTCATTTATGCTCTTTGGTGAAATGTTTCTGCGCTTCCCCTATGAAAGTACAAACAAACACACAATTGCGCTATATTTATTTGTTTTAAACAACGCAAATTTTTTCAAAAAATAAAACATAAATAGGCTGCAATTACTGTTTACTTATGGTAGGTAAGCCTAGTGAGAAACTTGTCGAGATTTGAAATAACACGTTAATGTAAAGCGTGTGTCGATGTATTGGATTGTGCCACGACACAATTTTATAATTTGTGAACATCCATCGGAAGGGTGATATAAAATATATATTTATCCACTAGAAATTAAAATATGGATCAACATGCATTTCTTCTAGCGTGTGAATTGTTGCGCCCCTCAAGCAAACTATGCTTTCTATTTTGGGCGAACGTGTGAACCAAGTATTAGATTGTTCGATCAGTGATGCGGGTAAGCGGATAACTGTTTGAAAAGGGGTCCAGAAATTACCCTAACAGAGCGTACAGATGTAGGTGAGTGAGCCACCGTGTATTCCCTCGGCCACATTATTAACACGTTACAACCACCAGCAGGTATCACCGAAGAGGAGAAACGTGACACCTCACTAATAGCACCACGGGCCGCACGTCTGCGCAAGGTGTTAATCAAAACTTCCTGAAGCTTCCACACTCAACAGATACCAACAAGATAATCTTCTAACGTTCATTAATTTTCAAATAATAGCCTGATATTAACAGCAATTTCGTACCGTGTTTCATACACCTCGAGTCCTTTTTTGTTTAATTATTTAAACTTGTTTTTTTTTTAAATCTTTTTTCTTTCTTTCTTTCTTTCTTTGAAACACTTTGACGTTTAAAATTCTAATGATCATGTTAAACACGGAGTAAAATTATAAACTGACTGCAACTTTTATTTCTTTGTGCCAAAAAAATGAATCCGAAACTTGAGGAGAATGTCTCTACTCTATTATACTTTATTTTTTAAAGTGGGATATCCTGTATTATTATAATATACATTAGTAAGTAAATAATTGTATGAGTGTTGTGTATTGTCTATACGTTTTGTTAAAGAGCTCTAGCATTTTGCTTAGCATTAGAAACGTTGAGTTTCAATTATACATCGGCCTAGTTTAGTATTATTTTTAAAAAGTTATATAAGCTACTAGATAATGACGAGATAGCATCTCATATTTGAGTTATTTAAATACAATCCAGACATCTCTTCTATGTAATTATAATATAAGAGTAAATTTAAGAGTAATTTATATATATGTATATATATTTATATGTAATAATATATATTATTATTTTAACACAACGTCTTACTATCCATTCGGGTAATACACTTATGTACTAATTACGCTAAGGGCTTTAGGGATTAATAGGAAGTGTACTCGCATTCGAATATAGGGAGAGTGGAAAACCATTTTGGAAAAACCACCCTCAGTACACCCGACCGAGATTCAATCCTCGATTTTACCGTCATCGGCAGTCTAGTCTACTGAGAGTGAAAAGCGTTAGATTAATCAGCTACCGAAGTGGATATTATTATTATTGTAATAATAGTATTAGTAGCAGTAATAATAGTAGTAGTAGCAGTAATACTACATGTCATAACAAGCATGTACATTTATTTATAGTAAGTAGATTAATTTACATTTTGCGTTCAACTGATATGCTATTATATTTTGAACTCCCAAATTTTTAGAGTATTAAAGGCATGTAAAAGGAGTTGTATTTAAAATGTATTTGCAATTGTAAACAAATGATGTTATTAATAACAATTTTAATGCAAGTTGATATTAAAGTATTTATCACATAAAAGCATTACTATTTAAATAACATACTTGGACTTAAAAGAGTGTTCAAACTAATACAAATCTTTGTTGATGCATCTTATATATATTTTTTAATGTGGGCATTTAAAATTTGATAGTAATCGAGGGAACGCTAATTTAATGTGAGTTAATCCAATTCCTCTCCTGTTCCCCCAGTTTTAATCACAGAGCTGCGATATCTATTATCACACACTTTCTAAATGTAAGGTGAGACCATCCAAATATTTTAGGAAGTGTCTTTTAGAAAATACAAACATGTTTTTTGCCGCCAAAATAGATAATATTTTACTTTGTTTATTACTATATATATGGTATATGACACGTGCAGATTACATAGCTTGACGTATGAATACGTGAAGGTAATCTCGTAAATTATCTGTCAGATAAGGAGCTTTCAATGAAAATTGGAATGTAATAGCACAGGAATTATAACTTTGAAAAACACAAATAATACTATAAAGTAGTTTATACCAATCTTAGAAACAATAAAATAACATATTGCTAGTAAGAGAAACATTACACACATATTAAATAATTTTAGGAATTAAGTTCTACTTGACCTGTATTCACCCTCTCCCTCCACTCCTTGATCATGGATAGGGGGTTCAGAGATCAAGTCGTAACGTCAAATTAACAATTAATTCATATCATGCAAAAGCTATTTACTGTATTTCACAATACCATTTGTCAAATCAATGGTCAAGTAAAGTAATTAATTTTACACTAATGATAGTCTTCCCTCAAGGAAAACTCGGTTGCATTTCCTTATCATTTCACCTTTCCGATCTGCGTCCTCATATTAATGATTGTAAGTTGTGGAGAGCTTGGATGAACAGTAAAATGCACAATATTAAAATAAACAATCCGTACAAAGGCAAAAAAAAACACCTAAATCAACTTTCTTTCATTCCCAATTCAGAGCGACCCACCTCGGTGGGGTGGTTGTCAAACGCGCTAGTTTTATGTAGAGCGAGACTGCCGAGGAAGGGGAGATAAAGGTTCGAATCTCGGTCGGGATAACTGGGGGTAGTTTTTCCTAAATGGTTTTCCACTCTCCCTTCACGCAAATACGGATTAACTTCCTCCAAGTTCAGCCTTCCCAATTCCTAATTCATTAGCGTAATTAGTACTTAAGCGTATAAACTGAACTGGTAGTAAAACGCAGTGCTAAAAAAAATTATCAATTTCTGACTATCGGATTCCCATTTGACCAACTTTTAAGGTTTCTTATATATGGGCACATATTATAAAGTACATCCCGTGTGAAAAATTGGTAATCAGCTAGTTATATATATAATTATGACCTCGCTATTGAAAATTTGTGTGTTTTGTTGTGATAATATTCGAAGAACATGCTTTAATCTTAGAAAAATAAAATAATATATTTGATGTAGTTCTAAATATTGATACCTAAAATAGAATTCGTATAAAATCAAGACTTCCACTTTAATTTCTTCTACAAACTTTGTGAAATTTGTTGTGAATAGATAAAAAAAACTCGATATATTGAGTCTACATTGAACACAAAAAAACCATAGAACTCCAATCCAGAGGATGAGGTTTCAAACCGTCTTTCATTATACATTCTTAAAATAAATGTAACCCTCTGTTCCTAACTACCAAATGCGTTGATTAATGTACTGGCTTTGAGGTTTGTTAGTACCGCGTCTTACTACCTGTTCGGAATGTATGCTTAAGTAATAATTATACTAATGGTTTAGGGATTATGAAGGTTTAGTTTAGAGAAAATGCACCTTCATTTGCGTGGACTAAGAGTGAGAAGGCATTTAGGGAAAACCACCCTCAGTGCACCGGACTGGGATCGAACCCCAATCTCCCCATCTCCTGCACTCTATTATAGCACGAGAGTAGCGCGTTAAGCCACGCGGCCACCGAAGCGAGTTACTAACTTAGGTGTACAAATACATAGATTGATAGTTATATTTTATATAGCTACAAAATAATTAATTAATGCTTTTCAACCAAGACAATATTATCTGAGTACTATTTAACTTCCTCATATTTGGGAGGGTTAATTTACTCAGGACATTAAAAGAAACTTGTAATAAATTAATTTTGAAAGGGTTGGCTTTTTTTTAAAAAAAAAAACTTTTTACCCAGAATTTTAATTTTAAAAACATAGCCAACCTTTATTTTCTCAAACGTCTTGTGTGGTGAAAATCCAAACCAGCAATTTAAGAAAGGTCAAGTGGGTAGGACCAACAGAGAAATATTGCAGAACCTGACGTTTAATGTGCGCATTTAGTGCCACGTTACTGATCTTTCTCGCTTATGTATGAGTGTGAAATCCACTTAACAGTTGCGCAATTATTTCTGTTGTGCAGTAGACGCCAGAGAAAAAAAAAGGTCTCACTAAAACAACCGGCTACTCCGATAATTTTACGATCATATAATTAATTTGAGGGCAAATAAGCATGGTAATAACTGGCCTTTGTAGATATACCTGTAATGTAAACAGAGTGAAATACGTATTTTATTTTTATTTTAAGTTTAACACGCGGATAACTGATGAATTAATTTAAGCAATAAGGATGAGAAAGGTAATAACATGAATATGGAGAGATAATTAGAATCCTCACACCGATCTACTCGGTCAGGATTCGAACATTGACAACCCATTGAAGGCGAGCATGACGCCTTAAACAATGTTACCACCATTGTAGGTAGAAAAATAAAACATATTAATAGATATATATTTGTCGATATTACTTTTTTTTTACATCCATTACTGTTTCCAGGGCACAACCTGTGAATATGGGGAATTCCAGGCCTCCACCGTGGTTCGGATTCCACGTTAAACTGTAGGTCCTCCATTTCATCTCACAATCAACACCCTACCATTACACATTAGCGTAAGTGCGTATAACCCGAACGGGTAGTAAGACGTGGTGTTAATAATAATAATAATAATACTGTTTCCAGCCGATGGCGTGGGTCAGTTTTTTTTTTATTCCAGTCATATATGTTTTAGGTTGGCTAAGCCTGTCACCCTTATAATCTATCTTAAAACTAGGACGGGCATGACATTCACGACCCAGTCGTTAATTTATCAATGTGAAAGGATAGACCCATGTCGAAAATCGTACCCGGGACTCCTAGCTCAGTAGGTAAACACTCTACCGACCGAGCTAAGGTGTCGGACTAGATACTACTTTGCTATTGTTTTAATTGTAGCAAGGACCAGATTGTTATAAAAGTGCTACAATCATCTTTACTTTTCTTGATGCTAAGCAAAATGGTGCTTTATAATAACTTAAGTAGTTTTTTTTTAAATATTGATTTGTGTGTGTTTGTGTTTTGTTTTTCTCTAGGCTACTCAAAGGTGTGCTTAGATCCATTAATTTGCCACGATAAACAGCGCTATTCGAGTATAAGGTTCCTCCTAAGTGAAAATTAGGAAAATAGGGAACTCATAAAAAAACTGTTCACCAGGGGTATAAGATCATAGGGTAATGGCGTCAGGAAAGAGATTCCCATGTCTGCTAGGTCCCCTTATCCACCCACACTGATTTATGGGAGTGTGTGTGTTAGTTTTATGTTAGGTTAAGTGAAAGCTAGGCTCGTTTAAAGCCTTGACTAGACTGGAGTCTACCTTTTCCTAATTACAGCTTTCCAAACTTTTTTTAATTATTCCAACCCTCTCTTCCTGGTATTGAGTGTATAATATTTCCATACACAGTGTTTATTATATTTTAAATTATAGCCCTGTATGTAAACATCAATGTAATACCAAATCACCCGTAGCGATGAGCACATGGTCAAAGTCGTTATTATTATTATTATTATTATTATTAGCACCGCGTCTTACTACCCGTTCGGGTTATACGCACTTACGCTAATGTGTAATGGTAGGGTGATTGTGAGATGAAATGTAGGACCTACAGTTTAACGTGTAATCCGAACCACGGTGGAGGCCTGGCATTCCACACATTCACAAGATGTCTTGTCAGAGGTGAAGGAGGGGTTTGGTAATCAGATAAATTTATGCCGAGACCGGGGATTGAACCCCGGCCGCCAGCATAGAAGTCTGACACCTTACCCCTAAAAGTCATTATTCTTGTCTAGACTGAGTATCCGTTGACGTGGAGGTCGGGGTTCGAATCATATATGGGTGAACTGTTACGGGATTTTGTCCATATTGTTTCAACTTAATATTAGTACCCAACACAATATTTAAATTTTCTGGATTAAGAGGATGAATTTGAATAAAATACTACATCATTCAGATTTAAAAAAAATTACAATAATAAAAATGCTCACATAGATACTCAGGCTTGATTTGAATCTTGTTTCCAGCAATTAGATTCAAACTCGCTAGCCAGGCTCATTGTGTGCTCAAATATATTTATGAAAGATTATTGAAAATAATTAATATTCAGTTACACGGGGAAGTGGGAGTGGAGAGTGAAGTTTTATTTTTACATAAAATGACTATTTTATAGCTGAATATTTCTCTCTTATATCTTCAATGAGTCGTCTTGAACTGACTGCAAATAGTAATTTGATAATTGGTGAACTGAGCATTGTCGTACAAAGGTAAAGATCTAGTTTAGATGCCAAGGACTTTTCTTAAAACAAAATTGATAACATAAAGTACATTCTCGACCTTAGTTTACTTGTATGAAAGCTCAAAAAGTTACTAGAAATGGTCTCTAATGTGTCCCTACGCCAATAGCTGACAACTGTCACTTTGGATAACTGCAATGTATACATGCGAAAGTTAATCACAGTAATTTAGACCAATATTATTTATATTTATTTGAGGTCGGGTACAAAGCTTATTTATCGTTTTATTCCACTTAAATAATTATTATTCATAGCACTTTCACAAAAAGTCTACCGAATATAGCTTCAAAATGGCAACTGGCGAATTTAAATCATGTGATTGAACATGACACAAGCAAGTTATTTACAATGCTACACCCACGCATTGTATATAAATATTTGATTCAGTTAAATATTTCTAAATAAGATAAAATAATCATAAAATAATGTATTATATATAAAAGATGACAAGTAGTTTCTCTTTTCCAAGTAAATACGATGCCGGTATTAATGTATGCACTATATTACACATAATAAATAACATTTCAAAACTAAGAATAAGTATTTTTAGTTATGTTTAAAATATTGTTTCGGATTGGTTAAAAATAATTTATTAAAATAATGAAATAGTGTGAGAAAACTTAATATTACGTTATTTTAAATTTTAAATATAACATGTAATTAAAAACATTTATAACAAAACAGTGATCATTTACAAGTGTTGGCAACCCAAAACCTAAACATATGATTTTTGAACTGTCATCTAGGTTAAAAGCTATCATGAACGGACTTTACTTTGTGCCCAGTCTGAAATCCAACAAAGAAATATTTTATTCAGTGTGGTGTCTTACCTTTGACTAAAGCGTTGACCTTATCCAAGTTGTGAAGAGTCAGCGGCACCGGTTCTGATATCAGCTGAAGATTCACGATTCCTCCTTCTTCCTCATCCAAATCACCTCCAGCCTCCACACTCTTCTTAGCCAGGAAAACTGCCGTGTGATGTACTCGAACGGTTCTATAGCAACCGTAACCAGAAACTGGAACTCCATCCTTTTCAGCTTCTCGGATCTGCACCACTTTATGTTCGTCAGAAAACAACCTCTCCAAGGTCCCGACGCCATCCTCCTTGCCGCCACCAAAGTCTCCTTTCAACACCCTCTTCACCCTGACGAGGAAACTTTTTCGTTGTGTCTCGTTAACTTTGACTCTCGGGTCGTCATTTTGAAGACCCGATGAGTCTGGGTCTTGAATTTCGCTCGTCACTTTTCCGGTGAAAACGAAATCCGATTCGCGAACTTTTGTCTCCAAGGAGGAGTCACCCTCTTCGTTGCTGAAAGCGGTATAGTGGCATCGCGACGCCACGTGTTTTTTGTAGGATCCGGTGCGCTGGCGTCGCTGGTATGGCTTTGATTTTCCTTGCTCGTAAGAGAGCACAGATGAAGAAATGAGAGTGCAGATAACCAGACAAGAGAAAAGGAATATTGGTCTAATACACGAGAGTTCCATTTTTGTTAAATTAGTCTGTTTTGCTTCATTCACACACCTACATGGAAAATAAGAAAAACATTTTTCATATCGCTTAAAATATCGATTTTTTTACCATAAATAATTGAATACCAATATAAAGGAAATAGTTATGCTATGGGTTCTAAATCTAAAATTACATATTTTTTCTGCCATATAGTGTAAGTCATCATAGTAATTGTAAAATTGATTTTATTATTTGACTTATAGTTTTACATATTTAAGTCCCTTTGTATTTGCGTTTAATTCAAAATTTATTTAGTAAATAGATTGATCGATCACATTGATCGGACATAAAGCCTAACTGTAGTCGCTTATCACAAATTATATTAGCCATAAATATTTTATAGAAAAAGTAAATATACTCAATCATAGAGTATTGATCCACACGTATTAAAATTGACATGTCCTAAGTATATATCCCACACTCTAAAAGTATTTCTAAAATTGATTACATATTAAAACAATATAGAATGTAGGCTAAGATGTCTGAAAAAATTATTTTCAAAGGCTTTAGACGAAATTTGATAAGTATATAATTAAAATAGCATACCACGCATTATTTTTAACATAACATCAACTATCTTAAATTAGCTTACATTATATGTTACTATCATCCCTAGCCTAAGCAAGTATATTATCTTAAAGTAAGCTCATCCCAAACACATTAGCATAAGCATATGAGTTTAGCCCTAACAAGTAGTAAGTGAGACGTGGTGCTAAAAAAAACTTAATCAATTTCATGTGGGCCTATGTAAAATTTAATAGATCAATTGCATCGAAGTTTTAGGAAAATAAAGATTTAATGGAGATATCACGGGAGAAATTATAGCCGAAGCTCAATCCAAGCTAGTTTTTTTAACGCATTATCCCTCCTCAAATTAAGGCCTCTAAATCATGTTTTCTGAATTGTTGGTGATTAAGTTAAGGTTCGACTCCCTGCCGAGTGTAGCGAGAGAGATTTCCCCCATATGGTATCCCACTTTCCTTCCACGAAAATGTGGGTGCATTTCTTCTTAGTTATATCGTCCTCATCCCAAACCTGTAAGTGTAGTTAAATGTGAAGGATAAAAATTATCTGTGCGAAAACAAAAAGTGTTCTTAAAATATCGTTGAAAAATTTACTATAATTATTTTAACTAATCTAGTGGGATTAGGAATGCGGAGGTTAGAATCTAGAGAAAATGTATCCACATTAGCCTAGAGTACGAGTGGGAAACCATTTTAGGTAAAACACCTTTAGTACGTCCAATCGGAATTCGATCCTCGAATCTGGCAAACAAGACCAGATGAGCCTTATATTAATCCGCGTGCCCCCCCGATATAGGTATAAATAAACATCTTACTCAAGAAGACGTGACGTTTTTGCTTCGCGGTGATCTCACTGAACTGTCACTTGCGCGCATGGGCAGTAGCTGACCGTGGCGACGCGTGAAAGCAGGCGGCGCGTGTGTTTGTGTACAAACACGGCCCGCGGCGGTACTACTCATAAGACTGCGTGGTTTTGTTTGGAAAGAGACAGGAGAGGAGACCTCTTCCTTCTTGATGGAGTGGTCACCACTTTTTTTTTTTTTTTTTTTTTTTTTTTTTTTTTTTTT
>CABFOV010000152.1:178464-203559 GCA_902141375.1 Timema poppense
ATATATATATATATATATATATATATATATATATATATATGAGAAAATTTCTGATTCAAGATCCAAATCCTTGAAAAAAATTGTCTTCGATTTAACAAATTAAATTTCCTTTAGAAATCTAATACCGCTTATTTAAGGCTATAGTGGATTAGATCCAAAACAAATAGGCCTACCTTTGGTATATCTCTTTTAGGAAAAACTCTTTTTGCTATTTGAGGTAGTTTGTAATATCTGTTTGGAAGATGGTACAGGATAGGTGGCTAGAAAACATATAAAAAGGATCGAATACAACATGGCTGTTACAATGAAAAGAAGAACACAGTCCACAGTTTGCACTGCTGCCACTGGAAAATTATATAATAATACATTATTATAGGCCTATATATTACAAACTACACCAAAAAGTGAAAAGAGGTTTTCCTTAAGTAGATATATATATATTCTCATCTAATGTTCTTTTCCTGTGTTTGTCCTTAATGTTATTCTTTTTTATGACCTGTCAGTCTAGGGTTAAGGTGTCAGACTTCTGTTTTAGGGGTCCGGGGTCCAATCCTCTGTCCCGGCACAGATTTATCTGATTGCCAAACCCTTCCTTCACCTCTGACAAGACGTGGATTAATCACAGCTTGTGAAAGTGTGGAATGCCTGGTCTCCACCGTGGTTCGCATCCCACTTTAAACCATAGGTCCTCCATTTAATCTCACATTCACCCTACCATTACATATTAGCGTAAGTGCGTACTAACCGAACGAGTAGTAAGTCGCGGTACTAATAATAATAATCATTTTATGTTTCTTTCTAAGTGTCCTTTCATCCTTTTCCAAGTTCCTTTTTCTCCCTTTTATGTTTTTAGGTTATCTCTTTTAGGAAGTTGTGTTGCACGTTTCACACTCCCTCCTGATAGGTTGGTTTCTTACATTCTCATCACGCAAGTGCAGATACATTTCCTCTAAATTTTACCTTTCTCATCTCTACATCATTAGTGTAATTAATACATACCTATCAGTATAACGTGAACGGGTATTAATAAATAAGGGAAAAAATATAATACGTCGGGTTTAGTAATAAGGAAACTATATTGGAATTTTTATTTCTATAGTTTGTTCACGATAAGTTCAATCCATTTGAACTGATATCAATTTGAAATGTTATGTAAAGATAATATTCCCAAATGTCAGTAATGTCATTAATTAAACATGACGTTTTAATCAAAGAGGTTTATACTGTATTTAAATATGTTATATCAGGGACAAAGTTAAATTTTAAAATTAAAATTTACTAAACTTGATATAATGGTTAGAAGTGGATTATTTTTTTAATATCTATGGTTCAAATTACTCTTTAAATAAACATTTACACTTCTATTATATTATTTTTCAATCAATCTAAGTTCCATTATTTTATTTTATTTAAAAATTTGTAAATACTGGGAACCCTAAGTCATGAGTTTTTTATATAGTAAAAATTACACTTGGAACCGGAATCGAGTTCCAGCATTTTTTTTCTTTTCAAATATATTTAAATTAAACCTTGTGTATGGCAACATATACATATATATTCAATTATGATTTAAAATAATCGGTAACTTAAAAGTTAACCAGTTACTTTCTCAGCAGATGAGTTCCACTTTCACATTTAAGTGAATTTAAAATTAGTTTAAAACAAATATTAAAAATTGGCAAATCACGTAACATTGTTTATAAAATTACTATAAAATTAAAGCTATTTAAAATAAGTAGTTTTATAGAAACAAAATATTTTGTTTGAAATCTCAATTAATGGTATTTCCTTCAAAATTATACCTTTTATTATGCGTTTTATAATATATTCTTAATTATATACAGAACCTGATATTATTCCAAAATACTAGGTTTAATAACATTTTACTATTTCAAAAAATACTAATACAGCGGTTAAATGGCACCTTATGATGATTTCACATTCGGTCATTATTGGGTGTTCTGAATATCAACAAAACACGGTTGAATTGATTTGTAGGAATATACGGCCGGTGTTTGGAATAAAACTTAATATTTTTGGGTTTGAATCACAATAGTAGAATTTCAATTCCATCGATGGGGCTCCAACCCAGAAATATTGTTACATTTAATTTTAACACGATTGGTAAGTAAAGGTTTTTAAACAGTTTCCCTCGTGTATGTATGTAAACAATATATGTGTCTTACACATCAGTGAGTACATTCTACTCCTCCCATATATCGTCTCAAATTGTAAAATAGATTTTCTGCAAATTCATTCAACCTAATATATAGATGCTTTTAAAAATATATTTATCAATTTGTAGCAACTTAACCATATACTCAAGTTGGTTAATAAATATGAAATGTATTTATTTATACACCTTTTATGACAACCTGCCACTCAAAAAAGTTATAAACGCCTGATGAGGATTGAAGAAAAAACAAAATGAAGTGAAATGGTTTCTAAAATTAATTTAGAATCATTTTTTTTAACACTGACTCAAAAATAAATCTGAAAGAAAATAATCAGTTTACAAAGCTTTCAATTTGATAAAGGATAACAAACTATTTATTTACTGCCACATAATAAATTATTTTTAACAAACCAGAGCTACTTTTGTTTCATGATAAGTCAAATTAGCTGGTTACACATTTCAAATACAACCCAAATTAAATTTTAAAAGAGTAAATTTGATAATAAATGTAGATAAACTAACTTTTTGTTAATTAAATTAATATATTTTTTTAATGTGTTAAGTGTCAAATGAATTACTATTTCATTTAAATCGACAAATTATTTTTGGTCAAGTGACAGCCAAAATAAATATAGACAAATTAAGTAAGGAATACAATTTGAACATAATTTACACTCAAGAAGAGTGGGAAAAGTTACTTACTATATTAGCAAAAAATATATATATATATATATATTATAATGTAGGGCCTACTATTCTTACAAGAGAAATGTTATTGAGTATACAATTAAATAAGTAATATTTGTAGGCACGATGAGTCAATATTTATCCAAATATAGTAATACCATCCCACTGATATAATTAATTTATAAACAAAACTGTAACCATCAAACGAGTGAAGTAGTTCACGCCTTCTTGGTAGACGTTTAATATAGTCTCACACACGCTACAAAACACGCTCGAAAATATCACACGTCACGGTACACGAAACGTGAATGCACGAGCTTGACGCGGCACGCGTGTTCAAACCACACTGATTTGGATGTGTGGAAAAAACGACGGAGATTTCCCCCTTGACACACACACACACACTCGCACGCTGACCACGAAACATGTGGCGGAGGGGTGGAGCCTGGAGTACTACTGGACTGTGACGTCACCAACACTAACCACGAATAAGGAACAAGACTTATAGGTTTTTATACTCTCCGCAACTCCTGGAGAGTTTTTTGTTTTATGTAGCTCCCTTGTCAAGGACGGGCGAGTTAAATTGAATAAATGTATTTTTAAGTTATTACTCGTGTGCTTCAGTATTTGGTCATCGGCACCCGCATCTTTGGCCATGGGGTTTAAGGCGTCAATATCGCAATAGACAGTATTATCGTTTACGAAGAGGTCGAGGATCAAAACTATATCCGAACCAATGGGTGTGGTTTTTGATATGGATATTATCAGTTGGATTTTATCATCCACTGTTTCTTCCAATATGGGTACATTTCCTCTAAGTTACCCTTCCAACCTTTATCTCAAAGATTAAGTCATTAGTATCCTTGGTGTTTGACGCAATAGATAATAATAAGAAGAATACTGTCGTGATCAACTTAAAACCTTAGGTGATATGTTGAAGGAGGGCTCTATTAAAGGTCATGCATATTTGCTTTTGTTTTTCTCTGCGGCGGTTCGGGTTGTACACCTATATACTAGTTAAATAAGTGGTTTAGGGATTATTAAGTCTTAATTTATAGGAACGGACCCGCATTATCGTGGAGAGAGAGAGTGAAAAACCATTTAGGATAAACCACCCTAAGTGTAACCGACAGATGTCAAACCTCGATCTTCCTGTCTTCGACAGTCTAGTCCAACACGAAAGTATAGCATTAAACCATGAGGCCATCGTAGAGGGTAATATCATTAATTGAATAAGGATGTGATAGGTAGAAGGTTCGAGTAAATGTACCCATATCCGCGTAGAGGAAAAGTGGGAAGCCATTTAAGAAAAAACACCCTTTATAGACCTATACCCGACCTGGGTTTGAGCCCCGATTTCACTGTCACTGACGGTAAAGTATAATATGAGAGTTACACGTTAAACCACGTGACTACCTATGCGAGTCATGTACACTTGCCTTGAGTAAGAATTATAAACATAGCTACCCTAAGTCCACCCAGTCTGTGACTATTCCAGACCAATTAGTTAAACCACCCGCTTTGGTGGCCGCATGGTCTATAAGGCATCATTCTCGCAATATACTAAACTGCCGATGAAAGGGAGGTTGTGGTTTGATCCCGGTGGGATGTACTGAGGTTGGTTTTCCCTAAATAGTTTCCCACTCTACCTCCACGCAAATGCAGGTAGATTTTCTCTAATATGCTTACTTTCCTATCCATGTCCCATTAGAGTATTTATTATATATTCATATAACCTGAACCAAAAGTCAGACGGGGTGATTTAAAAAAATTAAATCAACTATTTTGTTAACATCTGATTTGTTCGATATATAAGTCACAGGGAACCAAGTACATTTAGAACAAAAACCCTTGCATGTACAATAAAAGGAATACGCCTATTTTTTCCTCCTCTTTTTTTCCCTTTAGACACTTGATTTTGAAAGCAAATTTTTTGGCATTTTTAAAATTATGGTTTTGCATATATAGTAATCACTTTTGAAATACTTAATTTAAACATAACCTAGGACATAAATATGTATTACCAAACGTCAGTCCAAGAAATGATTAATCATATCTATCTTCAGACGTTGATTACCAACCGAAAACTGAGAAACTCTTGATTCGAGGACCACTATAGATGAAATGTTGGCTTATTCATTATGTAGTGTGAAATTAAATTAGATAAGGTTATCTGAAAGAATCGCTCATTATAAGTACGATTAACCCTCTACCAATAAAGCGTTCAATTCTCATGGGAAGGATATTTTTAGAAAATATAAACATATAAATCACGATCCACATTGATAACATTTTATTTTATAAGTAATGACATATAAATCAGGGAAAATAGATATTATTACTTTTCTAGCTATCTTCCTATAATAATTGGACCATCGTGTTCAACTTTCCATACTCATCTCTGACACGGGAGGTTAAGTTTTGTCCCAATTCACTCTCGAGTTGAATACGGTTATATTTTCATAAAATCTACCTTCCTTATCATGTGTTCTCAGACCAACATAGGCGGCGTAACTCTTAACAAATAAGAATGTCACCTTAAGCGCCTATAGGCACCGTGCAGCAAAGTGCAGACAATGTTTGAATTCACGACACGAGCGCTCAAGACGGCCACATTTTTAAGTTCTTGCAGGGTAAATCCAGGAGGCATCATGTTTACCACGATCAAATACTCGAAAATACTAAAACACAACTCACCGTTTCTCGTAAACTATTTGGACAATCACAGTAGTTTTTTCAGAATGTGTTATAAAAACCTTAAAAGACACAAGGATATTATTAAAATTCCCTTATTCCAATTGGTTTGCTTTGAAATAATTGTTATCTAATGAAAGAACTATAATGAGGTTTTTAGTGCAGACATATTTTCACTCTGTGTAAAAGTTTTTTCCTAATTGAGATAGATGGGTAGTATAAGTTTACGAAATGTTCATCAGGAACTGAATTTTATTTTGATATAAGATTCATTCCTCTAACACCAATAATTTTTACAGTTTGATGTGTTTAATTACGAGCTCTTCTCGCGCGCCAGATTTTCGATAAACTGTAGATTGTTATATTGACCGGTTCGTCATTCCGTTCGATCACTGATTCACTACTGTGCTTGAAGGGATGCTGGACATTATAATAGTGATTTAATAATGGAACTAATAATAAGAGTTGGTTTGTCTAGTATAACACACTACATCCCTTGACTTTTTTAGTTCTTTTTTTATTGAGGATATTTAATATACACTTTCTGAACAAACTCATTATATCAGCACACAACTTATAAAATAACTAAATACAGTACTATGAAATTCTCAACATCCAGTTCCTAGGCTGACAATTCACCAAATATTAATATAGAGCATGTCGGGAATCAAGCCCGGGACCCTTAACACAGAAGGTAGACGTATTAATGACCGAGCTAAATTATTGTAGGACAAAGTGGGAAACAATGGTAAGTTTCAGATTTATATATTCACTCATTTACAAGAAAGGTAGAATATATTATAAATAGAATGTACAATCAAAAGTGATTTAAAGTATTTAACTTAATATTAATAATTGTTGTAACGCTAGTAAAAGTAGATCAGGAAAAATAAATGTGGGAATGGAATGACGGACCGGTCAATATAACAATCTACAGTTTATCCTCTGACAAGACATCTTGTGAATGTGAGGAATGCCAGGCCTCCACCGTGGTTCGGATTCCACGTTAAACTGTAGGTCCTCCATTTCATCTCACAATCACCCTACCATTACACATTAGCGTAAGTGCGTATAACCCGAACGGGTAGTAAGACGTGGTGCTAATAATAATAATAATAATAATAATAATAATAATAATAATAATATAGTTTATCGAAAGCCTGGCGCACGTGAAGAGCTCGTAACTAAACACATCAATCTGTGAAAAGTATTGGTGTTAAGAGGAATGAATCTTATATCAAAATAAAATTTAGCTCCTGATGATCATTTAATAGAAACATTCTACCCTCTATCTCAATTAGGAAAAATTTTTTACATGAAGTGAAAATATGTCTACACTAAAAACCTCATTATAGTTATTTCATTAGATAAAAATTATTTCAAAAAGACCAATTGGAGTGGAATAAGGGAATTTTAATAATATCTTCGTGTCTTTTAGGGATTTTATAACAAATTCTGAACAAACAAACTACAGTGATTGTCCAAGTTGTATACGAGAAATGGTGAGTTTTGTTTTAGAATTTTCTAGTATTGGATCGCGGTAAACATGATGCCGCTCAAACCAAACAATCTAGCACCCAATCCCAGCGTCAGGGAATGGTAACATCTGGCTGGTAGGAAGAAATCTTACTGAATCCTTTTAAAGGCCACTTGACGACTTTCAGTAGGTCTATCTATCCACACGACCATAAGGGACAGGGAATTAAGCTTATCACAGCCTCTCATGAGAACCAGAGTGGGCCTACTGGAACGGCCGCGAGCCAGAACACCAGAAGGTTCGTCACCTACGTCTTGAGTGTTTCTGGAAATAAATATATTTAGCAAGATAAGGCAAGTGGAGGGCAGGCGACATATGATCGCATCTAAAGTCTAAAGCTTAGTGCACACTAGTAAACATTTACCCAAAAACATTGTTTGCCAACATGTTTCCCTTGTCTTAGAAACAGTTGGCACAAGCAGCATTCTCCTCGACAAACATTTTTCACTCAACTGAACTCTCTCTACGGTAAAGAAATGTTTAATCATTGTAGTATGGATGCGTCACAAAGTTTCTTTAATGTTTACCAACATTCTGTTTCCCATGTTGGCCAACAGTTGGCTAACAGTTGGCTAACAGTTGGCTAACAGTTGGGGAAGAGTTGGCCAGCAATGTTTCCAAGTGCGTACTAAGCTTTAGACAGATAATTTTATGATAAGATCAAGGTAGGAAGAAAGTTTGAGAAAATACAAACATAGAGTTTCGTGGTCGGCATTGATAACAACTCTGTCTGCCAAGCTAAGAGTCCCGGGCTCAATTTCCGGCATGACCAAATAATTAATTATTGGTGAAATGTGGGCTTCCCCTTTCACAGTGATGAATTAAAAGCTGAGGGCTGGGTGTTGTATCTGTTCCAGATTTAAGTTAGTTTATAGGTCGTGTGCTGATATAATCAGTCTGTTCGGAAAATGCCAGTTAAATACATTAAATAAATAGATTTTTAAAAATACCCGCTTCAGTAGCTGAATGGTCTAAAGCATGACTCCCGTGTTAGACTGGTCTGATGATGACGGGGAAAATGGGGTTCAAGTCCCGATCAAGTCTACTGAAGGTGTTTTTTTCCTAAATAGTTTATTGCTCTTCTTACACGCAATTATGGGTGTACTCATCCCTATCCCATTATATTCTTACAACCTGATCAGGTAGTAAAACGCTTTAATAAAACAAACTATATATATTACTACTATTATTTTATAGGTGTTGATACTATTTATCAAAAGTGAAATATGAAGATCCATAACTTTACTGATAATTATGTTAAACATTTTTAGTAGTTTCTATAACTGTATGATACAATTTTTCCTTCCGTGTAGAGAAAATACCAAATTAATGTGGAGTAAGCAACAGCGGGAAAAAGTCACTAGACTCTTATAACACTCCAAAAGTGACAGTTGAAGATAATATGGCTTATGTGTGTTGATACGCAAAAATGGAGCACGTGACTTCTTTTTAATTATCACATGAGATTTTTTTAGGTTTTTATGACAAAAGTATAGTTGGTCAAAATCAATCTTAATTATTGCTTCGTTTGACATATATATTTTTATTATTTTATACACATCTTAATTTCAACAGTTTTTGAATATTTTGAGCATTTAATAAATATACAAGAACTTTCTTAATTTAAAAAGGTTTATGGTCAAACGCTGCAATGCTCTTGATAAATATTCAAGAAATGTTGAGATAACTAAACCTATTTGTATAAAATCAAACTAAGCATGATTATTTTTTTTAATAGTTTTTCCCATAAAAAACTATAAAATACGGACCTTAATTTTCGTTCCCTTCTATCCCACCTTAAAGAACATTGACTAAAGCTTTAGGGTTGAATACATTTTACTAATCATAATTGTGGTGATCAAATCAAATTCATTGTTATTACGTAATCACCAAATTTAATTCATTGTATTCGTATTATGTGATTACAGTCTTGCACCAACCATGTGTCGAGGTCATTAAATGAATTGTAATATGTGGTGACAATGTTAGATTAGATTATTTGGAAACAGCAATATTATTGTGTTATTTGGAGTCAGCAATACGTTACTATATTATTTAAGACAATACTATAGTGTTATTTAGAGACATAAATACGTTATTTTATTAGTTAAGACAGCAATATTATTGTGTTATTCGGAGTCAGTGTTAAGTTCATTGAAGTTATTAAATTAATTGTTATGATTCATGTGACAGGGCTAGATTAACTGTATTATTTGGAGGCGATGTTAGCATTGTAATATTTATTATTAATACATTAGAATAAAATATATTATATCTCACTACCTGTCCAAGCTATATACATGTGTTATTTTACTAAAGCATTAACATAAATTACATTAAGTGGTGTAAGCAGTAAATTAATTACAATATAAGTTAATAACACTAAATCTATTAGATTATCATTTTTCTTGCTCAGTAAGGGTCTACCATAAAATCGTAAAACAAATAAGATTGGGAATTTGGTATTTTAATTTATTAGGGATAATCTTGTCATCCCGGAAGATGACGCGGCGGTCTAACACGTGTTCTTGGAATGAAACTGTTCGAGCCTTCCTCGAGACGGTACAATGTTTGTGCCAGCAGTAGGTAGCGCCTCAGTTTCCTGTCCTCCATCATGTCAGTCTCGATGAGGGAAGCAAGACGTCAGGCCTAGCAGTTCCCCCGGTGGTCCATACAGCCTCTACGCGCAGCACCTGTTGCTAGCTAGGGTGCGTGAGAAGTCGCTCACCCGAAACTTCCACACAACTCATTTGTCACGTTCAGGGCATTTTAGAATTAGTCATGGGGATCAACTCTTAGCAACCCCCCCCCCCTTCTTTTTTTTAACAAAAAAAAAACACTTGCACCTCTTTATGTGTGTTTTAAGAGATTGGGAAAACAACTTGTCACACAAGATTAATTTTAGGTTTTAAAAATTTAGAGTTTCATTTTGTTTGTATAGAAAAAAATATATTTGACTAAAAGGTGTTGTTTTTTAGCACCGGGTCTTTATACCCGTTCGGCTTATACGCTTATTTTCTAATTACGTACGCTAATGGTTTTTAGAAACTAATAAGGATATATTTAGAGGAAATATACCAGCATTTTCATGGAATAAGAGTGGTAAACCATTTTGGAGAAAAACCTTCAGTACACCCGACCGAGATTCTAACTTCGATCTCACCGTCATCGGCAGACTAGTTCACTGTGAGAATAGCGCCTTAGACCATGTGGCCCCTGTAGCGTGTCTATCTCCATGTTCACTAACAAATTAATGCAAGAGGGTAACATAGCGTAAACTCGCCCTCAATCACGTTGAGGTGGGGAAAAGAAAACCACCCCAAGTGAAATCAAAATAGTTCGAGCTTATGATGAAACGACTGTAAAATAATTATCACACAGTCGGCCAAGGTTGTGGGGAAAACTTCGAGTCATTTTACCTTTTATATTGTCAATGCAAGAAAAATAGTAAAAGTGTACGATATTTGTTAATTTTAAGAGTAAAATTAAATTTAGCAAATAATTAATAATCAGTTAATGTGTAATGTACTCTACAAATACTTCCATCAATGTCCGAAAACAAGGATTTTCATACATTTAATTTCTTTACTAGATGCACTTGCAATTAGGTCTACTTGTGATTATTTTTAATATTCTCGGGGTCTACAAGACTATAGGCTAACTCATTAATTAATTACTATAGGTATGTTATTAAATATACTAGGCATAGCAGCGTATTTATTTATATTACGATAAACTTATTTTTGTTTGAACTTAATGTTACAAATAAAACCTTTTCTGTATAAGCTCAAAAAAAAAAGTACAACACTAAATAAGCTTTTGGTATTATAAATAAAAACGTTATTATGTGTGAATTAAACAATAAAATACCTATCAATAATTTGTTAATAATGAGTTAGCCTTTAGTCTTGTAAACTTTGTGTACTGCACCAAATAAAAACAAAATCAAATCGTATGTTTTGTAAATTAAAATTCTTACTCGGGGTTCAATCCTCGGTCCCGGCACAGATTTATCTGATTGCCAAACCCTTCCTTCACCTCTGACAAGACGTTTATTAATCACAGCTTGTGAATGTGTGGAATTCCAGGCCTCTAGCGTGGTTCGGATCCCACGTTAACCTGTAGGTCCCCCATTTAATCTCACAATCACCCTACCATTGCACATTAGCGTAAGTTCGTATTAACCGAACGGGTAGTAAGACGCGGTGCTAATAATAACAATAATACGATTTTTTTTTTCAGGCACTGCTGGAGGTATTTATACAATACAGTTCATATCTTAAGCGAGTGTCTTCGTGACCCCAGACGTACCTCTTCACGTCCAAAAACTAACCAGCCGGTCCTTACTGGCAGACACCCTTCAAAATCTCTTGTGCAGTCAAGACAAAGAATGATTCAGTTCTCTCCTGGCAAGAGCACACACACACCTTATGTGTCATAGAAGTGTTCCAAGAACTGACGGAGAACACTTCACAAGTAAGGCTATCTGGGTGCTTTGGTCTCTGAAGGGCCAAGGAAGTTTATCTTTTAGACGGACCATTATACTGTGAGCGTACTTATGATTTACAGACAGAACAAGCTACGTTAATGTGCCCCTTTTTAAATATATAGCAAGTACTTTGCCTGGTTTATTCGTTTTGAAGGTATCCCTGCAAGTTGAAAAACCGCGTAAGTTGAATGGTGATTAGATACGTTACAATACACTTCTTACAACTGTGAATACATCTATTTTTATCACTTACACGTTTATATGAATATTCATAGCTATACTTTTTTTTTAACAGCAAGTACTACGTAGGCTTACTAACAAGACCAGACTTGTGTTCAAGGTAGAAACAAACAAAATGGCGATGACACCACTAGCTGTGCGTCAGATTACTAGGAACGCCATCGATTGTGTTTAAAGTGGCACTTGATAGATGGCGTTGCTAGTCGTAAGTCAAAGTACCTCCACTGTGTAGGCCAATGTATGAATCCGTGTAAGTCGAGCACATCCCAATACTTTATATAAAACTTATTTAAAATAGGAAAAAGTATTCTAGTAAAGTTCAGAGTATCCCTGGGAGAATTAAAGTGTCAAATAACACCTAAATTTCACTTATTATTAGGGTTATTATTAGTTTTCTAGGTGAGTACTCAAAACGCTGAGGATAGGAAATGAAACTGAGTACTTAAGAATAAAAAGCCACGATGATTTTTCAATTTTAATTTTATAAGAATACTTGATATATATAAGTAGCTGAGTCTATTAAAATGTAACACTATATAAATTATTTGTTTTACAAAACATTATCATAAGTTTAGTTTTTCATCGAAAGGTGTACGCATTTAATTGTTAGGGAAGAAGAAATCCACTCGGATTTGTAGGGAGGAAGATTTGAACACCATTTAATAAAAATCCCTCTCAGAACATCCAGCCGGGGAACGAACCTCATCCTCCCCGTTATCGGCAAACCATACTAGATTAGAATGACATCTACCGGTACCTGTTTTAGGATAGTTATTTTTTTTTTAATACTACCAAGCTCTTTGAAGTTTGTGACCTAGACTGTCAACCCCGATTTTTGGGGACCGTCACCGGAATAATACTATAACGATACCAGTTTTTATGCTGATTATGATGCGGATGCGGACCCGTGTATGCCTTACGGTTGAGCAGTAAATATAACGATACCGTTTTATATGATGACAACGCGTGCATGCCTTACTACCCACTTGTTATCACACGGCTATGACGAATGATTTTACGTGTATTTCTTACTGTGGAATTATTTACTGTTTTATTGTTGAAATTAGTAAATATTTAACCTTGTACAGGATTCGTTTTATTAATTGCACTTCAGTATTGTAAATGTAATATTAAAATAAAGTATTTTGTTTATTTATTAACTGACGTGGAGGGTCATAATGGCTGTCAGCATATCACCTGATTTTCAAATATAACGAAGGTAGATTTTTAAAGAAAGAAAGTTTTAAAACGTAATATATTGAAATTTCTTCTGAAAACGCCTGATCCTCCATGGATGAAATATTAAAAGGAAAACTTACATACAGTTATTTAAAGAAAAATACACTTCATCCATGACTTTTTGAATATATGAAAGGGGTAAAAAAAACAGTATCATTACAAGACCTAGCACTATAGTAGAGCAAATATTCATAAAAATCAAGTAGGTTTATAACGTAACTGGGTGGAAATTCCAATACAATGTGTTGTGACTTCCCCAATTAAATTACATCAGTTGATTCACAAATATCTATTCAAAGTTCCTATATCAGTTACCTTACGTTTCCCAGGCATTTATGTCTTAATGATCAACAAAAATATATGAAATTTTGTACTTTTCAGAATAAAAAATTTCAAATTTTAAACTATGTTTTCAAGTCGATATATGTGTAGGTCCATACAAAATAGTTTTGTGTTAATCCCAGTTAACACCAAACTCGCTATAAAAAATATATCAATATCCAAATTAGGCCAAAATTTGATTGGTATTATTTCAGCTGCCTATAAAACCTTCTTAAGTCCCGGCCTAATTTTGACCCTGATTTGTTAAATGAATTGATGAAACTCAAAACGTATATGAGTTGAATATAACTTTTCCTATTCAAACCATTTGATGACAATTTTAAATGTAAAATCTAACAATGGACACCACCAAATCCAGTCAAGAGTGTTTTTCACTCATTTTGACTTGTTTTTATAGACGTTTAGTTGTTAGTGTGCGTACAAAAGTTAATCATAATTTAAAATTTAATTTATTGATTGTGTTCAACATCACAAACACAAAAACTCCATGGCATCAGCTTGTAATCGAAGCATACCAACAAAGAGGCTGCCGTCCCTTAGCGAAGATATCGCCAACAGAGGTTGTCATTTGGACAGCACAACGAACCCTCTGGACGTTAATTTCAGTTGTTTAGACCAGTGCTACTATTTTTACAATCAAGTAGCTCCTAATTTGTCCTCAAAAGGCTGAGTTGATCCCGTGTCAGACCTACTGTTTCACATAAAATCTAGAGGCGTCGTGTACCGAACCCTGGACTCCTAGATATGTAGCCAGGAAACAATATTATAAAAAACACTATTATAAGGTTTATAATTTAAATGCCAGCCATCTTCTCCACCTCCCATCAATGATTTTAAAGAGAATGTCCCCAAAAATGCCAACAAATAAAGGGTCACTCACTTGTGTGTTAACATCACCTTTCTCCAGAGAACCGACACTCCATGTGTGGTCAACTATTTGTGTATTGCGGGTCGGCCACGTTCATCTGTCGAAACCACTGCCATGTCTTTGTTTGTATTCCTAAGGTTGCCGGAGGACCTCCCACCCAAACGGGTCTCTTCAAATCAGCGTGAGATCTGTTCCACGATGAGCAACTAAATTAGTTTAGAATGGCGGGAAGTGAAACGGAACCGTTCTTCCTTTACTAAAATACAGGACAGTTATTGAGAGAACAGAATAATCTGTGTGATTGGTTAAGTGGAAAAAAATATCATGTGATTAAAAAAATGAGCCATTACATCTTAAGGTGAGAGTGTTTGAACATAAGTTAAGGGGATTATTTTTGCAATTTGAATTTTTATATCAAAACTTTTTTCATTCAAACTAAATCAAATAAGTCCAATACACACATAGAGTTAAATCTTTTCGCATGGTGACCTCAATAGTTCTTAGATATATGTCAAGAGTGTCCTGGAATTTATCGACAACTTTTTCCTTTCATTTGAATATTTTTCATCTAATGCCGCTACGCTCATGACAGATATTCAAACAGCTGTTAATAAAATCATGTGAATAAAATTAAACTTTATGTTTCTATAGAGCAATATTTTATTTATTTTTTGGCCAAAAATTGTTGTTCTATAATAATTACAAAAACACATTTTATAACGGTCCCTACAATCCCACCTTGAACTAGTTTTTTTTCCCCTTGATGAAGAGGAGATCAAATCCCTTTCTAATTTCCCTCCATCAACTTTATTATGTTTGCATTCACAAGTATAATTTTCATTAGATTCACCATATCTCTATTTTACTCTCTAATATAGAGAAAGTATTGTAAATGTGAACATTTTCTACTTCAAGATTGTGATGAATCTTGACTTTTTATGAGGCCGCAAATTAAAAAAAGTTTGTACCTGGTTTCAAACCTAAAACGGTTTAATGAATTTCGTTCAAACTTAATAATTAGATTGTATACAGTCACATCTCGAGGTTGAAGTGGGATTTTAATCCAAGCCCTAAAATTAAGGGTCACTGACTCATGATTGCTTGTTGAAAACTCCTAATATTTGGGTAGTATTTTAAATCATTTGTAGCAATGTATACTTGTTTTTAGGATAAAAATTAATTCAAGTAAGATTGTACTCCAAACTTAAATATAATATATGAGAATAAATGACCACCTATTTCACTGTGGCCTAGTGATCAGAGTTCCTGGATCAAATAAAGATGCCCTGGTTTCAATCCCCGACGCTTCCAGTAATTTATGTGAAGCGGTGGGTCTGGACCGAGGTCAAACTCAGCCTCATGAGGACAAATGAGGAGATACTTTAATAGTATTGTTAGTATTTTAGCACCGCGTCTTACTACCCGTTCGGGTTATACGCTTTTTTTAAGTACTAGTTACGCTAATGGATTAAGAATTGGGAAGGGTGAATTAGAGGAAGTGAACCCATATTTGTGTGGAGGGAGAATGGAAAACCATTTAGGAAAAACCACCCCCAGTTCACCCGACCGAGATTCAAACCTCGATCTCCACGGCCTCAGCAGTCGAGCTCAACACGACAAGCGCGTTAGCCAACTGCGTCACAGAGGCGGGTGAAACTTTAATAAAAAGGTAGCGTTTCCGATCTAGAAAAGTGAGATTAATGACTGATTGACCCATTGTGCTGACCACATGATACCCTCTATCCACAAATGTCAGCACTATTATCGCAAACTGCGGTGGCCACGCGGTCAGTATAGTTCTATCGTGGGCCTCGGTCATGGAGTTTCTTATTTGAAAACGTATGTTCGATGGATTCTTTTTATTTATTATATTCTTACATCTATAGAAATGTGTCTCGTTTATTATTATATTTGTGTTTTTATTTTTCTGTTTTAACTGAGAATTGCAGAGCATGCATGCAATCAATATCATTATCTTGTTCACCGGCTCTGTGACTGCTAACGTCATTTACCAGTATAAACCTACACGCTTGCTAATAAGGATCATTAAAACATGTGTTGGCGGCAAAACTAAGTTATGGTTCGTTACCAATCGTATGTACGTCTAGTTTACAACGGCACCACCCACTCATAGAGATAAAACATATTTTTGCAACTTAACATCTGAGTTAACACTTCACTATTAAATGTCACGTTTGTGGTTATACACACACGTTAATACGTTTTAAAATAATAACTATCTAAAGATATAATATATGGAGTAGAAATAATAATAATATTTAGCACCACGTCTTACTACCCATTCGGGTTATACGCTTTAAGTACTAATTACTCTAATGGATTAGGAATTGGAAAGGTTGAATTAGAGGATGTGAACCTACATTTGCGTGCAAGGAGAGTGGAAAACCATTTAGGAAATACCACCCCCAGTTCACCCGACCGAGATTCGAACCTCGATCTCCCCGTCCTCAGCAGTAGAGCTCAACACGACAAGCGCGTTAGCCAACTACGCCACCGAGGCGGGTTATATGGAGTAGAGATGAGGTGAATGGTTAGAGGAAGTTAATTAGCATTAGCGTTAAGGGGGGGTGGGAAAACCACAGTTTTTAATACCGTGGTAGGTGCACAGAATGCAAGGTGCACCACGCAGACTTTCATTCTTCCTCCTTTACCTACAAATTGAGATAAGCCCTATTTGCTTAATATACACTGTTGCAGAAACATCATTGAAAAAAGCATCCCATTCTACAAAACAGCATAAATAAAATAATAAATACTGATACAAAAACATTATTGAGGAAAAATAGTAGCATATCTGTTCAACAAAGAGCATAAAAATCAATTCCCTATTTCTTAAACCTCAATATAAAAATAATATATGTCTGAAGCTCAGAAACTACTGGTTTTATAGAAATATATTTCAAATAAAGGATTTTTATTTTTAATGATAGCCTATTATAACTTTGCAACGATAAGCTCTTTTGTATCTCAAAGAGTTGAAGAGATATGATCAAAATAATTGAAAATACCATTAAAGTTTTAATATTTAGCACCGCGTCTTACTACCCGTTCGGGTTATACGCGTTAAGTACTAATTACTCTAATGGATTAGGAATTGGGAAGGTTGAATTAGAGGAAGTGAACCTGCACATGCGTGGATGGAGAGTGGAAAACCACCTCATTACAACCTATCCCTATCTTGAGCTAGTTCTATCCAGTCCACCTCATTACACCCTATCCCTATCTTGAGCTAGTTACATCCAGTCTACCTTATTATAACCTATATATTAAATTCTAATGTTATCCACCCATCTGCGTTTAGGTCTTGAAACTTGTCTATTACCATTGGGTTTGCCGGTCAGTACCCTTAACAAGGTTATACATTCAGATAGCGAGTTTGAAACGTGAAAATCCTTGAGTAGTAGCAAGTCGCAGTGGAGAAATCAAATTATAATAACTTTTTTTTAAACTAACTATACTGTATATATATACAGTCATATTAAGCTACTTATTCCTTTTAAATAGGTACCGTACATAAAAAAAACTATATATTAGCGTCACGTGTGACGGCTGCTCGAGATGGATACAACGAACAGTACTAATTACAGGAGTTTGGTGGGTGGGTGGGGGAGAAGATATTCAAGATTTAAAATGTCTGTACTGAGAACAATATAAATGTTCCACCATTAGGCCTACTCCCGAATGTAAAATACACTTTACGCCCGTGATAGCGTCGAATGGTAAAGATAACAAATTTTGACAGTTAAGAATGTGAACGATCTGTAGGATGAGAGGTCTATAAACAACGGAGTCTACTTAGGACAAATTATTAAATTCCTAACCCTATCAAGAACAGTGAAAGCGTGCTTTTTTGGTCAACTAGCAGCCATTAGAATACCGGTCGTTTAGTAGAGACGACAGATTCGTTGATAAAACATTGTGGCCGTTGTACTCTTTATAATTGATCAACTGAAATTAAAAAGAGACCATGGCACATAATAACTGAGATCTTAAGGAAGTTAAATGACTCCTCACTTTCATAGATGTATAATAAGGTCAATAAATAAATACATTTAAATGTATTGCAAATACTTTTGTTAATACTCAATGCTAGTTTATTATTTTTAGTATTTTAGAAAAAAATATTACTAATAAATTAATGGGAATGGTTGAAATGAAAAGGTATACTTGAAGAAAATTTACCCGCATAAGTGTATAAAGGGTATATTGATGATAGTAAAATAACATTTCGAATAATCAGCACTAGTAAATTATATTGGTATATTAAATTTAGATTATTGTGTTTAATATAATTGTTTTATCTACATAATCCAAGGGCTGGGGATAAAGAAGGTTGTATTAAAGGAAATTCACCTGACTTATCGCAAAGAGAAGACTACTTTATTTAGGGTGACACTACGTATTGAATTTTGTAGGTAAAACTGTTTTTTGAGTGATATCTTGCTGCCTTACAGAACAGCTATACCCATAGGTACTTGAAAAGTACTTCTTTCTGAAGTTAGGGAAAATAATATTTCAAATCGAAAAGCGCTATCACAAGGAATTTCTCCTGAATTTTATTTTTTAATAAGTTGTACTTACAAAATATATTTTACTAATGTTATAAACACGTACAGTAACAAATTGAAGTTTGTATTGATATGTTATGTTCGGTCATATTATTTTAAAACAAAGAGAGTTGTTAGACTGTAATTTTATGCACAATAGAAACTTAAAATTATTTCTATAAATATGATAGATACATGATCTATATAGTTTACCAGGAATTTGTAGTTAGGTAAAATGAGACTTACAATCCAGTTTTCATAGGAAGAGCTTTTAAAAATACAGATACATATTTTTGGCTTCTAATATTGATATAAAATTCTACTACATTAATATTGATATTTTTAAACGTTAATAATATGTTTGATATATATATATATATATATATCAAACATGCCATACATATATGGCATGCTTGACATATATTTTTTGAGCCTGCTTTTTCTATATATATATAATCACCATAAATATTTTGCAATAGCGACGCCTTATCCCACATGACCACAGTCACATATCTGTCCAGGATTCTAATCTCTACCATCCAGAAGGTGGCGATTAAAGTGCAACACAAGATGTATGCTTCCTGCGAATTCAATCTAGGGAGAGTAAAATCGGAAACTATTTTACTCGTTTAGTCACCAGCTAGTGAAAATAAAAGGGTTCTACTTTCCTCGATATCACATCTAGTAAATTCTCTGTGTGTATTTAAAAAAAAGACAAATAGTTCTGTAAAATATCTGTCTCACTTTATTAAGAATGGTTTAGGAAGTAAATATAATGATAAAATTTCAGAATGAATTTGAAAACTATCTTATAGCTTCTAATATATAGCATATATTTATAATCAATGTTAGTTTATTGGTATTTATAAGATATATCAAAAGGGTAAGCTGCATATGACATTACATAACGTATGAATAAATGAAAGTAGATACATCAACCTTATCTACCCCTCAGATGTGATCTTCAATGGTTACCTCCAATAGATATTATCAACGTTTAAAAATATCAACATTAATTTAGTAGAATTTTATGACAAAACTCACTTTGCTCGTTAGGGGATCCACCCCCAAAACCCCAGTGAGCTTTCTATGCAAGTGGATGTAAACTAATGTAATTCCAGAGACCTTTTTGATAGGTCACACCGTTTAGCCAAAAGAGACCTCCAAAGAAACGTTCGCACCGACTTTAAGTTGCTCCGCCATATAAAAAAAATAATTGGGGGTTGAAATTTTTTTTTATATATATATTCCCGTCGGTTACAGGCTAGAAGCTATAAGTTTGCCAAATTTCAAATTTCTAGCTCATCTGGAAGTGGGTAAACATTAATGTCAGTGAGTGAGTCAGTCATGCGGCTTTATAGTAGTATAATAATATTATTATAATAATTTGTCACCAAAAATATGTATCTGTAATTTTAAAAGCTCTTCCTATGAAAATTGGACTATAGGTTTCATTTTCCCTAACTTCCAATTCGTGGTAAGCTATATTGATCATGTACCTATACATATTTATAGAAATAATTTTATGTTTCACTTTTGCATAAAATTATAGTCTAACAACTCTCTTTGTTAAAAGGAATATGTCATAAGTAGGAACAAGTTTATCTTTGAAATGTTATGATTCATTGACGCGGGTCAGAAAAGTTTCTTCGACGTCACTTAAGTCTTTATAAAAACTCAGAAGTCACAAACCTGTGTCTATATTTCCAGGGTTTGATTGCGGTCATCATTAAATATTACTCATTAATATGTCCATTGTCATTAGCTTACTTAATTACTAGTTTGATGGAGGCATCCACTTTAATGTACCTATTATGGACTGTAAAAGCAGAGATAATAAATAGGATATACTTAAACTCTTATTTATGTCTCTAATAAATTAAAATACAGGTTTTGATTCTTCATCTAACTGCATTGTGATCTCTTGACGGTGACCTGGTGGTCTAGGGTTAAGGTGTCGGACTTCTGTGCTGGCGGCCGGGGTTCTATCCTCGGTCCCGGCACAGATTTATCTGATTACCAAACCCTTCCTTCACCTCTGACAAGACATCTTGTGAATGTGAGGAATGCCAGGCCTCCACCGTGGTTCGGATTCCACGTTAAACTGTAGGTCCTCCATTTCATCTCACAATCACCTTACCATTACACATTAGCGTAAGTGCGTATAACCCGAACGGGTAGTAAGACGCGGTGCTAATAATAATAATAATAATAATAATAATCTCTTTACCTGTTTCATGTTTCAAAATGAGCTAAATGTTTTGTTTTCTTCCAGGATTTTTTGCTAATTTAATTTTTATAAATATTATTTTGAAAATCACCATGAGCCAAAAATATTGACACACTAATTTTCAGAGTCTTTCATAAAATATAAACATAAATTTTTGTAATTAATAATGATAACATTTTACTATTTTACTATAAATGTTATTAGTATTATTTTACATTTATTGATAATTTCTAGCAATATTGATAGATTCAGTTCAAATGATTTGACATATGAGTAAGTAAAAGGGAAATTTTCTAGCTGTCAGATAAGTTCCTTCCTATAAAAAAAATTTTGACTGTGTTTGTTGTTGCATGCTCCACGGCTTATTATTCTTCTTAGCTATTCGTATATTTACACTAATGGGATACGGATCGGAAAGGTATCATTTAAAATAATAACTTTGCATTTGTGTGGAGGAAGATTGGCAAACTATATAAAAAATAATCACTATACCCGACCGGTATTCACAACCCATCTAACCCGTCACTAGCGAACTGGACTTTACGTGCTTAAAATGGGAATGTAGGGAACGCGAGTTAAGGACGGTGTGATTGCAGTTTTTGGATTTATCTGATCGCCAAACCCTTGCTTCATCTCTAACAAGACGTGTATTAATCACAACTTGTGAATGTGGGGAATTCCAGGCCTCCACCGTGGTTCGGATTCAACGTTAAACTGTAGGTCCCCCATTTCATCTCACAATCACCCTACCATTACACATTAGCGTAAGTGCGTATAACCCGAACGGGATAGTAAGACGCTCTGTTAATAATAATAATATTGCAATTATTATAGTAAAACATTTTATTTGCCAAAATAAATAAAATATTACTCCATTATAAACATAGAGTTTAATTTTCCTCACATGATGATACCAACAGATGAGAAACTTTTTAAAAGAAGATAAAAAATATTCAATAAATTCCAGGACGCCCTTGACCAATATTCAGGAAATGTTTATACCATGTGAATAAAATTAAACTCTATGTTTCTAATTGAGAAATATTGTATTTATTTTGGCCAAAAAAAGAGTGTTGATATTAAAACTACAAGGTACGGCTTTCATCTCACGTTCCTTACACCCCCATCTTAAGGTTTATTCCGTATTGAGCCCGGTACGGGGTCTAAGTTCTTAGCTTGGAACGGAGACAATGCCAACACACAGCTTGCTTACTAATTAAACCTAAAAGAACTACGCTCCCAACACTTATGTCGGGAAAGTAAGTTTTAGAACGTTGGCCCAAACGACAGAAATAGAACTCATTACACGTGTAATATGAAAATCTAACAATTATTGTCGGTTAAGTACTTAGCTTTGATTCTTACTACAGTTATTGAGTGCTGTGCACGTTTAAATTATTTTAGAGTGGTTTGCTTTCAATATAGTTTTAAAATGGAAGGAAAAGAATTGATATATTTCTTGTTGGGAGTTCCGTTATAAACCCTTTAGCGTCATATGAACAAAAGTTTGGGAGTAATATAATGTCAGGCTGTAAGGTCGGCTAGAGCTGGTTCAATAAGTACATATAAGATAAGACGGTTGTATCTATCACTATCCCCTTCTTCGTACTTTTATGAAGCAGTAATTACGATTGTATCTATCACTATCCCCTTCTTCATACATTTTATGAAGAAGTAATTACGATTGTAACTATAACTACCCCCTTCTTCATACTTTTATGAAGAAGTAATTACGATTGTAACTATCACTACCCCCTTCTTCATACTTTTATGGATACGTAATTACGATTGTATCTCACTATCCCCTTCTTCATTATGTTATGAAGAAGTAATTACATGTAAATTGCATATAAACACAGTATCCCCATATCAAAAGGCGATGTTGTTTGAGAGCCACCCACTGCTTTAAGACAAAAGACGGTGTGTCCCTCAAGAGGACAGTGTGTCGTGTTCCCCTAGCGCCGACAGTGGACAGGTCGGGAACCATCAGAGTGCCGACACCCTGGCATTAGAGGGAGGGCAGTGGTATGTGGCGAGGGAGGGAACACTGTCATACATTACCCCTGCACGACATCAGGGGCGTAGGCCGCAATACACTTGCACAGCTCTCAAGATGCTCTCTCACACCCCATAAATAATAACACCCCTCCCCCCACTTTCCACTCTTGAGGGGGTCGCGGGGAAAACAAATACCACAGCTACAAGGGAAGGTATTATCAGATTCGTTTTGGTAGCGGGAGGGAATGTAACAATGGTTTGAATACTTCTTCAAGGTGCTTTTGATTACACTTGAGATACCATAGTTGGGTAGCCAGATAAATAAACATTTAGAGCATATTAATAAAATAAGTGTAAGGTAAAGTCAAATTATCATAGGATGAGCCCTTATCTGAAAGTTAAAATAGTTATTAGATCTACTTTCATGTATTCATATATTAAGTCATGTTATCTAGTTGTCACTTTTGATTGATATTATCAATGCCTATAAAATAATAATAATTTTTGCCGAAAAATATGTTTGTATTTTCATAAAGACTCTTTAATGAGAATTGTACTGTAACTAAAAAATTGAAGTGTTTTTTTGCCAAGTATTTAAATTCAGTTTTCGTCGTGCTCGACAGATAAAAATACATTTAATATTCAAATTAAGCAAATAAAATATTATCGCTCGTGAAGAAGCTAACACCAACCTTTCTAGGTCTCCTCTAAAACCAATTTATCCCACCCCTGGACCCATTAAACATAGCATTAATCCAATACAAACATTGCTCCAGTTATCTCGTGATTTGAAACCCATCTTGTTAGACAAGAGACCCCCGAAAGATGCTTCTAGAACATGTATTAATAACCAGCACCAAACATGGTCCTAATTAGGTGTAATTTATGTGGCAGCCCCAGTAAATTATACAGAGGCCCAATGATGCTCCCTGCAAGAGAAAACTTAGACTGGAATGCGATATATTTGTCTACGTTCTCTCTCTCTCTCTCTATTCCCCCCATTCTATTGAGCTCCTCGAGGCGGCTGAGGTCAGCAGTGATTGGGGTGGATGGAGACGTGCATCCCTTATTTAAATACAAATTATGAGGCCGCGATTTTTATCGTCGTTGAAAACATTGTTCTTCGGCTGCCATGTTTGTTTATTTACTTTCTAATAAAACAAAGAATAGCCTTAACTTTAATTATATATAGATTGCGTGTCTCATGATTCGACCAAAAAAAACTTAAAAGATTGAACCTAAGAATTTTACTGTAAAACCATACCCAAGATATTTAGTTTTAATGTAGCTATGAAAATATTAAATAAACAAATACAATAAAGCTTGCCCAAAACAGACCCTGTTTGTAACGGAAAACTGACAAAATATTTCGTTCCTGTTTTATTTACTATATAAAACATCCTGCATTAAATGGAAACTTCCCTAACGCGGAAACGGACGGCTTATAAACGTAATTTTACAACGAGGGAGATGTATAAGGCTCTGTGGTGAAAGGAAACTAGGGGGGGGGGATGATTTTTAAAGCTTCTAATGGGTGGTTAGAAAATTTCAAAAATCGCCACAGTATTGTTTAGAGTAATGAATGTGGTTAGGATAAATATGTTGATGCACAGACTGTCGCAGAATGGAAACAAAAATTATCTTCCATTATTCAAGGATACCATCCCAGAGATGTGTTCAATGGAAATGAAACCAGACATATTTTCCAGAACCATTCCAACATGGACCTTGGTTAAGCATCTAAATAAATGTGTTGGTGGTAAAAAAAATAAAAAAAGGCCAAAGAGATAACAAGTGTTTAAATTTTTTGTAATATAGCAGGTGACCTTGAAAAACGTCAAAGGACTTAACCGTGATACCCTTCCAGTAACATGGAAGTCTAACAAGAAAACGTGGATGACTGCTGTGATCATGTAGGAGTGGCTTCACAGTTTCAATTTTAAAATTAAGAACCAGAAAAGGAAAGTTTTGCTTTTTTTTTATAATGCAACAAGTCTCTCGTCTCCCCCCCCCCCCCCCCCATAAAA
>CABFOV010000152.1:211116-274691 GCA_902141375.1 Timema poppense
CCCCCCCCTGTTCATCCAACCGAGATTCGAACCTCGATCTCCCCATCCTCAGCGTCAAGCTCAACACGACAAGCGCGTTAGCTAACTACGCCACCGAGGCGGGTCTTTCCTAGAACTTGTTAACCTATCACTTATATTTATTTTATTTTAAGTGCATACTTTTGAATACATATGACATCATTGGCGTGGATAGAGGTTGGGTCTACAATACACCCAGCCAAAATTTGAATCTTGACCTCCACGTTTCGAGCAATATAAAAAACAATAAATTGTGTGTGTTTAAATATAATATTAGTAATGGGGGGTCTAAATTCTTGAATATCTAGAGTCCTTAAAAATAATGTAAGATTAAATAATTAAAATTAAAAACATTTTTATATAATGAATTTGAATAAGTTTCAAATCTCTTATACTGTTTATTTATAGTGGTTTAACCAATAAAATTATATAAGCCAAACTTAAGAACCAATCCCCTCATAATTAATTTACCACTTTCCTCTATGCTTGAGTGATTCAATGAATGCATTATAACCAAAAATGGTAACATTTAACTAAGATTTCTATATTTTATAGCCACATGTAATAAAGTAGGATTCTTATGTTTACAAAATTTTCTAAAATTCCTATTTAGATTCGGGATACGGAATTTGCAGTTAAAATTAAGATAGGGATTCGTAAAATAATGGATTTTAACCATCTTTTTGAAATAAAAGCATCAACATAATATGAAAGTTATAAAAATGAACAAAACTTTCTACCCCCAACAGTGTAAAACCAGGTAATAAAACGAAGAAAGAATCGATAATTCGTATTTTATTTTTTGTGTTGAAGTGGGCGGAAAGGGTTGTAATGAACACAGGCAGGGGTAGGTAGTGTGGAATAACACCCTCCCCCTACTCCATCGCTCCCTCTCTCAAAAAAATATTCTGACAACAAAACTGAAATGATTGTTTTGTTAGTTCATAAATCGTGCAGTCATAAACATAAGGGTTGGGGGGGGAGGGGGGTGAAGAGGCTCGGAAGGCGAAAGATTGACAGAAGTAAATTACAAGATGATAGAATAATTTAAACAGCAGTTTTCTTCCGACGGCTACAACCTACCCTTGTAAGATTAACAACTGCGAGCCTCTTTGCAGGTATATAAAAAGTTTTATTAATAAAATTAATGAAAGGAGTAAATTGTATTATTTTTCTTCTAGAGTTGAAGGATGAATGGTAGGTTACCTGTTAAACCTTAAATTTATGGTAGGTGATTTCAAAAGACTGACATGTTTTCAAATCAAATGAAGGCAATAAATAATTAAAGTTTATGCATTTGACGTATATAACTGACAATGAAAAAATAGGCCACAATTTATTGGAAGGAGTGGGGATGAATTTTAACATTTCAATGGTTTATTTATAACTGTACAGTCACGTTATTAAAAAGAGCCCTAACGCTCTAATATATTTTATAGGCACCTTATTTTCTTTTATCAAAATGATAGTACAATAACCAAATATAGGTTATATGCAAATAGTTTAATCGTATCAAAAAGTAATAACACCGAATAAATATAAAAATCCATGATATAATATTCATTTAGATTAGCTTAATATATCTACATTTGTTCCAGCTAGGGCTTAGGAGTGAAACGTGGGAGGTGGAATATTATTTAGTTGTTTTGTTTATTGTGTGGCATATACTCGTATGACCGGGAAGGACTTTAACCACCAAGTTCGGTCACCTTTACGTCGCCACATCATACCCCTATCTAGATTATGTTATTAGAGTGATTATGGAGTTGTGGAGCCGGGGTGAGTCTTGACCTGACTTAAGCTTAATTTACCAAGTCCTGGCGAGCATTGGGATTATTCCCATTAAGGGAAAATTACCCAAGGTACCAGCTGCGAATCGAACCCGGGGCCCCCATGCTTGTAGCCAAGTACACTGACCACCACACCACGGGGATGGTTATTACTTAGTTGATGACAGGAGACATTTTTATAGATATCCATTCTTTTCTCTATAAGGAATTTGAAGTTGTGACTTTTGACAGAATGTTAATTTTCCTATAAATACAACCGCACAAGAGGTTTTTTTTTAAGCACTAATTTTAGCACAAGAATTACTAATCACTTAATCAAATTGAATAAATTATTTTTATTATTTTATGTTAATGCTATTAGCACAAAAAGACTTATTTAAAAGATTCATATACAGAGTAGAACCCGCTTCGGTGGTCGAATGACGTCACTCTCGTAAGGGATTGGACTGCTGAAGACGGGGAGCTTGGTGTTCAAATTACCACCAGGTGTACTGATGGTGGTCTATCCTAAAGAGTTTTCCAATCTCCCCAAGAAAATGCGGGTACATTTCCCCTCAATAAATCTTCCTCGTGCCTAACACATCAGCGTAATGCATGTGTACAGCCCGAACGAATAGTAAGACTGTGCTTAAAAACACAGGGTAGGGATGAGTAGGATATTATTAAAGTAAGTTCATCCAAATTAACATGACGATGTTATAAAAAAAAAATCATGCGGAAACCACAACGATTGCACCCGTACGATATTATAGCCTTGGTCTCGGCCTCTCCATTACGTTTCAATTAGGTAGATTATGATCTTGACACATTAGGCCAAGTGACCACGTGAAGGTGTAAGTCATTAAAGATGAGTAATATATATAGTTTATGACTTTCAAACAATTTCGTATGAAAACAATGGAGCACCAGACGGTGGATAAAGCATCTTTAGTGTTCAGAAGGTTGTGATTTAAACCCCGACCTATCTGACGCTGAGATAACTTTTTCAGTGGATTTAAAGATATATGTAAGATGTGATTTTTTTTAAATAAAATTCGCACCACGTTTGACTACTTGTATACGCATATGTGATAATTACGCTAGTAAAATAGGAATAAGAAAGTTTGAACTTATAGTAAGTGCACCGGCATTTGCATGGCGAGAGAGTGTGGAATTTATTTTTTAATCCACCTTCAGTGCACTCGAGTAGGATCCCAACCTCAATCCCCCTGTCATCGGCAGTATAGTCTAACACGAGAGTGACGCCTTAGACGATATGACCACCAAAGCAGGTTGGAATGTGTAAGTTTTAATCCTCCCACAGGTGTACTCCCTTAAAATGGCGGTACGAAACAATTATATCTAAAGAGTACTGTGAACTTACCCTTTCAATAAAAATTAGGTATTATTTAGGAAACGCCATCTATTAAAACAAAAAAATTCTAAATACAACTTAAAAACTGAAAAATTAGTAAAGCATCAATTACACTACAAACTTAATATTAGGTCCATCAATCTTGAAAAAAAATCTTGACAAAATAAATCAGAGGTCTTTTTAGCCACCATTTCAGTGATACTCGTTTGGGCTATCTTTAATAGTATGTACATTAATGGGCTAGGTATTAGGAAGGTAGAATATAATGGAAATATATCTGCATTTGTCTAAAATGAGGTTGGATATAATTTAGGAAATTCCATCTAAGCACACTTAGCCGGGATTGGAGTTCCAATCAGCAAACAAGACCAGACAAGGTTTATGCCTTAGCCTGCGTGCCCCCCTGTGTCAACTTCTCATAGCTGTTCTCCTCTCTACCCACGTCAAGTTAGGATTTCACTTTTTAATGCATTTACGTTTTAACCAACAAGTTTCAAATAAATAAACCTAACGTTGAGATAAAAACCATAAATTTTTAAATGATTCCAAAAATAGTCCTACAGTGCCACCAAATTATTATTTCTATTTTGAAATAGTATTTTTTGTGAACGTATTTTTTTTAATTAATCATCTACAACTTAAATTATTTGTCTCGGTCATGGAAATGGCCTGTAAGAGTCTTCCTGCCAGGATATATATTGAAAAAGTTCGTAGAAGCACATGTCAATCTAGAATTGCAATCAAGGAAAAGGTAATTTTAAAAAGCAAGTTAATGTTTCCAAGACGCGAATAGTATAGTGACTGTGTAAACTCATCAGAGGAAGGGGTGAAATGCTATTAGTAGATAAAAAAAGAGGCCTTGCAGGGTAAACTTCTTATTTTCTTCACCCTATTTTTATTTCGCACATTGGTGTCAAAGTTTGATAGTGCTTGATCTTCTTAGCTGCATCAAGTTAAGATGCAACCCACCTCGCAAAATTTAGCTCCGGGATCTCCAAGTAGGCAACGTCATTAGAAAGAGAGCTCAAGTCATATTTTACGTATATTTTTATTCTTAAATGACACCCTCTTGAGGTAGTCTTTAGAGACTAGAACATATTTTTACAAAATTAGATTTTTGTAGGTTAATTTCAAATAAATGCACCATCATTGATCTGAATAGAAGGCGATAAACCACATTGAAAGGGCTAAATACACCCCTATTGCACCCATCTGGGGTTGCGACACCCAATTTCCCGTCAAGAATAGAGAATGTATGACGTCATGACAAGGTAGAGTGGGAATGGACTGAAGGTGTGTTGAGCTTGGTGGCACCATTACCACTAAGTGGGAGATACCACTTATTCTCCAGCGCAAACATTGGCTTGGTCACCTACGTGAGTGACTATCGTTCAACCGATAACTAATTGCTTATATGAGGGTTTACAAACTTACTGCACAGCATGTACTTTTAATGGATATATATATATATATATATATATGTGTGTGTGTGTGTGTGTGTTTGTGGGCACGCGCACGCTTGAGTGCCAGCTATAAACGTTAGATTGCTATTAAATGCTGATATGAAAATTTACAAACTTGCTGCATATCATGTACCTTTAAAATATATATTTAGATCAAAGTGCCAGATTTCATTATTATTAACTAAAGTTATAGCCCACTTCAGTGGCCGCATAGTCTAGGGTGCTGCTCTCGCAGTAGACTAGAAAGCCGATGACGGAGAGATCAAGTTTTGAATCTCGGTCGGATGTATTGAGTGGGTTTTTTCCAAAAAAAAATTTCCATTCTCCCTCCGCGCAAATGCGGGTACACTTCCTCTGAATGTAACCCTCCTAATACATAAAATCATTAGAGTAGTTAGTAGATAAATATATAACCCGAACGGGTAGTAAGACGTGGTAAAAAAAACTATAGCTATAAAGGTTTACATACTTGCAGTACATCGTGTAATTATATATATATATATATATATATATATATATATATATATATATATTAAATTTAAATATATATATATATCTCCAATTTTTGTCATTTCGTCTTAGTAGGTACCTACCTGTTCGGATTGTACGCAAAATTTAATAAATTAAGCTAATGTGTTAGGGATTAGGTTGAATCCGGAGGAAGTGTACCCACATTTACTTGAAGGGAGAGAGTAAAATCATTCAGCAAAAAACATCCTCAGTACACCCTACCTCGTTCTCCCCGTCATTGGCAGTCTAGTCTATTGCGAGAGTAGCATCTTAGACCATGCGGCCACCAAAGCGGTTGCATGATTAATTAAAATGTATCAGACTCTACCACCATTTAAGAGTCCTTCTCACTCCCGATACTATACGATTACGCTCACACCATAAATAGTATTTAATTACAGTTTTTTACATTATTCATATGGTAGCATCGAAATTGATATAGGATATATATATTTTTTGAAATTTTGTTGTAATTTTTAAAATACGTCAAATGGTTTCAAAGATCTCAGTTCCGCTATTTTCTAATATATACAAAAAAACACCAAACGCGACTCCTGGTCCAAGTGTATTACTTACCTAAGCTAGGTGTCATCCGTGGAGTGAGACGTACTCTTAAGACACTTGGTTGGAGATGTATCACTTACTTAAGTTAAGTGTTATCTATGGGCTAGGATGGAGTCTTAAGACACCTGGTTTGAGCTGTCATACGTTGGTAATAAAGTGTTTTCCGTGGGGTGAAATGGACTCTTTAACATACAATCTACTGATGATTAATTAGTTTTAACCCGCCTCGGTGGTGTAGTTGGCTAACGCGCTTGTCGTGTTGAGCTCGAGCGCCGAGGACGGGGAGTTCGAGGTTCGAATCTCGGTCGGGGGAACTGGGGGTGGTTTTTCCTAAATGGTTTTCCCACTCTCCCTTCACGCAAATGCGTGTTCACTTCCTCTAATTCAACCTCCCCAATTTCTAATCCATTAGAGTAATTAGTACTTAAAGCGTATAACCCGAACGGGTAGTAAGACGCGATGCTAAAAAAAGTTAGTTTTAGATCAAGTGAAACAACATTCAAATGTGGGAAAAACAGGAGGGCTTCGATAAAATATTGAAAACAAAGTGCCCTACTCCTCTCCTTAAATTCGAACCTTGACCTTTCTCTGACTGGAAATCCTAGATATTGTGAGCCTGACGCTTTAAACCTCGTGACAATCGTCGTAAATGCCAACAGAAACTCGACACTCTTTTGAATGAGGGCCACTGTTTGTAAACCCCTGACCCGCATGTTGCTACAGGAGATGTGAGAATTAAGCTTTATTAACGTGTTAAACATAAGGATTACCTTTTACGGCTAGCTTAAATAGTGATGACAAACACTACCTCTCCGCAAGAAAAAAATAAATAGGGGAAGTTTGTTTCATTGAATAGACGCTTTGTTTGGAAACAAAAACGGTAATTTTTAAATGAAATAATAAAGAACATTTATAGCATCCTAATGTTAATGGACAGACTTTTTTTTTCTGGCTTTAATGCACACTCTAGTGCCAGTACTGGTTATCAACGGACAATGTTTACGATAATTTTCTGGAGTAATAATGAACCTAAAAAAGTACTAGCTATATTGTTATGTACTAATTCGAAGAAAATATGTTCACAAAAGAAAATCAATTACTTAACTTAGGAGTGGGATTTAAGGTAGCGCTATTAAGATTGGTATTTTCACATTTTAACAACAAAATCCTCTTTTCGATCAAAGAAATAAAATATTGCTTCAGTAGATAAATTTATCTTTATTTTTTACTTAGGCTTATAGTTCTTAATATCGACTGTTCTTAGATATATAGATATAATATTTCATGAGCATACTCGTATTTGCATTTTACCCGAAATCTTTTAACTAGAAAGAAAAAGTACTGGTTAAATTACGCAATCCCATGACAAATATTAAAGAAATACGTATAATATAATTATAAGAAGAAAATTAATCTAAATGTATCTACTGAAGCTACAGGCTATCCACCACAGGAGTGATGGTAGCTGATAGACTATTTTATTGCAAGCATTGGTTTAAAGTCACTAATGTTATTTTTAGCACGCATCTTACTACTTTTCGGGTTATACGCTTATATACTAATTAAAATAATTGTTTTAGGGATGAGGGGGGTTAAGGTTCTATTTATAGGAAGTATACCCGCATTTGCTTGAAGGGAAAGTAGAACAATAATATGTAAAAACCACTCTCAGTACACCTGAATGAGATTCAAACCTCGGTCACCTGATTTTAAGTTGACACGTCTTTAAGGCATTTTAATAATAATAGTAATAATAATAATATATTAATAATAAACAACTATCTTTCAACTAAGCCATTGGAGAATTCTAAATGTTAATATGGTTTTATTTTAACAGATTTTACTAAATATTAGTATTTATTTCATTGTAAATGTATTATAAATATGTATTTTAGATTATATTTACGAACTAATAGTATATGTGTTTCGTGTAGTTTTTGTGTTTATTTTATTCATGCAGTATAGAATCGGTTCTCTCTCTCTGTGACGTAGATAAAGTAACAATTTAAACAATATTATACAGGTGATATATTCGGAACTAGACATCTGGACAAATTAATAATGTAAAAGCACATTCCTGAAGAATTTCTTCATTGCAGTGGGTAGAAATGAGCCCCAGCCTTTCAAGCTATAATCTAAAACAATTTTTACATTTACTTAACGCTTCCCAGTGATATCAACCAAACAAATAATAAATTTCAGTTTATGATGACATATACAGTTTATTAGGTCTGATGAAGAATGGTTTTATTACGAATCTTAAAAGACGTTTAGGTGTTTTTTTTAGCACTACGTCTTACTACCCATCCGGGTTTTATGCAAACGTAATAATTACGCTAATGTGTTAGTGATTAGAAATGTTGAATTTGTAATATGTGTGCCCGAATTTGCGTGGATGTATGGTGTAAAAACATCAAAGAAAAACCAACCTGAGTACTTCCGACTGGGATTTGAATCCCAACCTTCCAGTTATCGACAGTCTACTATATTGATAAAGTGATGCCTTAGACCATGCGGCCATTGAAGTGGATCAGTCGTGTATGCACATACAATAATTACGCTAGGGGAACGGTGATGCGTAAGATAGAATTTTAGAGGGAATGTATCTGAATTTGCCTGGAGCGAGAGTGGTAAGCCATCTGTGAAAAATAAATAGCTTGTTATATGTGGCCGGGATTAGAACTCTGATTTCTCCATCACTGATAATCCATAAAAGGACCACTATATTGGGGTATTAGGTCATACGGCCACCGATGCGGGTAAAGTTTTTTGTTAAAAAACCAATTAAGGATTTTTTAAATTATTATTTCGACGTTAATATTTTGATGTGAAGTGGCTTGCACATTGCTCCTGGTCTGTGGCCCAGACCACTTGAACATTATAAGGACTGGCTGGCTCGTTGGACAAATATCGGGGCAGAGTACGTTCAACCAAATATAAATTAGTCGTTATTACAAAACAAACAAATGGAATTCACCCAATAGCAATTATTATTAATCCGATTCCCCCGTGTTTAAAATACTATCCAAACGTTATATATATCGTTATAGCTACTACTAAAGAACCAGCCCCTTGGTTTAATGATCAGTGCACCCGGCTACACGCCTAGGGGTCTCGGGATCAACTCCCGATTGGTACCTTGGGTACTTTTACCGAAAGGGGAATTAAAAGAATGGTCACCAGGGTTTGGTTAGTTATGCTTGAGTGAAGTTAAGTGTTTCCACTGGTTCCCCATCCTCCTACTATCGCCATCACCTCATTTCATCGGGACATGGAAAGAGCCTACACGGAAAGAATGTACGAATAGTACATTCGGATGTCCCCTTGTACGTGTGTCTTAATTATGATATTGTTTGAACCATAAATAGATCCATATTTATTTTGTTTATAAAATGTGGGGGGGGGGGTGGCGGTGATCCCCCAACCTACCCTGGCTATGGCCTTGGAAGGAGATGCAAAAAAAGATAAGTGTTTTTGCAGTTTTTATAACAAAACATATTTTGAGCAAAATAATTAAAATATTGCTCAAGTACAGACATAGAATTTAATTTTCTTTACATGGTAAACTAAAAATTTCTTGAATATCTGTTAAGAGTGTCATTGAATTTAATTACAATTTTTTTTTTCTTCATTCAAAAAGTTTCTCATCTTATGTTGCTATGCTCATGATGAATATTCAGAATGACAAGACGTGTATTAATCACAACTTGTGAATGTGGGGAATGCCAGGCCTCCACCATGGTTCGGATTCCACGTTAAACTGTAGGTCCTCCATTTCATCTCACATTCACCCTACCATTACACATTAGCGTGAGTGCGTATAACCCGAACGGGTAGTAAGACGCGGAGCGAATAATAATATTCAGAAACTGATAGTATCAACATGTGAAGAAAATTAAACTCTTCATGTTTGTACTGAAACAATTTGAGTTATTTTAGCTATATATATAACACTGGCCTTTTCTCGCGTTCCCTTAGATCCCACCTTAAATATATAAAATATGAAATGTTAAAATAATTTTAAAACGTTTACTATTTAATTTATTAAATAGTTACTTAAAGGCCTATATTATTCATAAAACTCCACAACTAAAATTGTGTTTCTTTGAGAGTATTTAATTTGAGCCTAAATTTAATAAAAGCTTTCTAATACAAATAACTTTCATTATAATTTGTTTATTAGTGAGTTTGACCGGGAGAAACACAAGAAGATACTTCAAGGTTAATTTGAAATACTAACTTTACATACTATTATACCCGCATCGGTGGTCGCATGGTCTGCACCTCTCTCGTCTTAGACTGAATTGATAGTGAGGGAGGGATCGGGTTTTGAATTCCAGTAAGGCTAAGTTTTGAGCCAATTTTCCGGAGGGTATCCCATTCCCCCTCCACTCAAATGAGGGTACATTCTTCCTTCCCCATCCCTATTATATTAGCGTAATTAATGTCAATGGGTAACCCAGAGTAATAAGGTCAGTATGCAAGAACGTATAGTGAATGCTTAGTGGACCTATGATGCCGCAAGCAAACCAACGCTAGTGTCAACAAAGCATACACATAGTCAAGTTCTTACCCGCCTCGGTGGCGTAGTTGGCTAACGCGCTTGTCGTGTTGCTCGACTGCTGAGGACGGGGAGATCGAGGTTCGAATCTTGGTCGGGGGAACTGAGGGTGGTTTTTCGTAAATGGTTTTCCACTCTTCCTCCACGCAATAGCGGGTTCAATTCCTATAAGTCAACCTTCCCAATTCCTAATCCATTAGAGTAATTAGTACTTAAAGCGTATAACCCGAACGTGTAGTAGGACGTGGTGCTAAATATTATAGTCAAGTTCTTGCACATGGCCCTAATATGTGATAAAATGTGTGTGTGTGTGTGTGTGTGTGTGTGTGCATAAATCTCATCAATATTGCTGGTGGCAGGGTGGCCGAACTTCGAACAGGGTGGCCGAACTTCGAATACCAACCAAATAAACTGAGCTAATTTTTTTTTTCTACGTAGTTTCCTACTCACCTTCCACGTGAGTGTGGTCACACTTATTATATGTCCCACTTTTCCCCTCTGTACCCTGCCAGGACGGATAGTAAGGCGCAGACCACATAAATAACAACTCTGACCACCTCGTGTTTATTCATCCCCTGCTGCTACTGTTCTCACGGCGGTGGTCTACCTGGATGTCGGACAAATGACGTCATGTGTTGTTCCGGATGGTGTGTTTAACGACCATGTCAATGTTGACCTACCTGTGTCAGGATCCCACGTTCCAAAGGAGTATATATGTGCCTCCTCACTTTGGTATGCTTCAGAACTACCGGTAGGGTACCTAAGGGTTGGAGGGGGGGGGGAGGTTAGGGGAGAAAATGACAGGGGCTTGTGCCCACTAGTATGTTTGACTTTGAACATGGAGTGATGGTTTTAGATAAATTTGGTCAGTATGCGTTTTTGTCGCCACGTCAAATTCCCGTTTGAGTTAAACGGATATTAACTAATTACTACCCGCTTCGATGGCCTCTACTCTCGAAATTAACTAGACTTTCGATGACAGGGAGATCGAGTTTCGAATATAGGTCGAGTTTACTGAGGGTGGTTGTTCCAAACTGGTTTTCCACTCTCTTTCCACGCAAATGCGGGTACACTTTCTATGAATATAGCTGTCTAATCCCTAAAAGCATTAGCGTAATTAGTTCATAAGCGTATAACCTGAACGGGTAGTAAGACGCGGTGCTAAGAAAAAACTAAATACGCCAAAGTTTTAGGGATGAGGAAGGTTGAATTTAGAGAAATTTTACTCATATTTGCGTAGAGGAATGGGGGGTGAATAGAAAAATAAAACACCCTTATCAAGCCCATTCGAGATTCGAAACTGGACCTTCCCCTTACTGGAAAACTGGACTAAATACACGTTACACTTTAGTTTGTGTGCCCATCTATGCGGGTAATAGGACAATAAATTTCCACATGCCAGAATGTGACGACCCTTTACGAAGCAGCAACAATGTCTTTAAGATTCATGTAACGGTTCTACACACATAGGTATATATTTTTAATGTTTATTCTATTTCCTCTCCGTTTTGAAGAAGACAAGAGAGAAAGAGTTTCCACGCGACTCTAAGGAATGTCCAAGTCTATTTGAGAGAGGGGACCGTTTATGTATTAAAGTTGTTTCTGAAGTAGGGTCCACTTTAGAAAGGGAAGAAGGGGGTGGAGAGGAGGTAAAGGGAGTGGGGAAGAGGGGAGAGCTAGTCCACACCATACCACTTGACATGAAGGTTCTTTGCATTATTAGCTTGTCTACCCTCACGAATAACGCCATTACATCACGTACAGGGGTGGGAGGGACAGGCTTAGACTCACCTCCTTGTACTCATCTTCGTAAGGCCCCAAAACTGCTAAATACTCCTATCCAGAACACATTTAAAAAATATATTATCGGCTTCGGTGGTCGAACAGTGTACTATCGATAACCGGGAGGTAAGGGTGTCTAATCTCGGTCACATGTACCGAGGGTGGTTTTCTTGGGGATTTTTCAATTCCTCTTCACGCAAACGAGGCTACACTTCCTTTAATCTTCAACCTTCTTTATTCTTAACATATCCTTAATAAAAGGCGCCATAATGTTTTTAGTTTGGAGAAAAAAAGGCAGGGATAGAAAAGATTATACAAATGTGAAATTGTTGTTGACATTTTATTGGTGTTTGACTAAATCTCGTCAAAAAAAGGGGGGAGGGTCATATGCCCTCTCCTGACACAGTTTTGAATTTTGGATGTGTCTAGAATCCATTTATACAATGTTTTCAAGGTAAAGAAATTTTCCCAAGGTTGTCTTAAAGGTGTTTTTTTTACACTACACAGCTCACAATATACTTATTCACAAAATGCTAACAATAACCTAGATACAAAAAGTAAATACTTCTCTTTCCAAGCTATTAGGATGAGTTTTTTTTTATAGTTTGTGTGGGTACAAATGGCATTATGAAGCCATTAATCCAAATTTGGATGAGTCCAATAGGTGTACGCCCCTGTTATTGCGCCATTGAATACCATACCACTGAACTCTCAATTTTTTTTATCTCGTGTGCCAGATAATAATATCCAAAATCATATGTACTATGTCTCTTAGGTTCGATACCCCGTGTCTAATTTGATAGTTTTTTTTACCACTTACACGTTCGCGCTATATGCATATGTACCAATTACGCTAAATGTGTTAGGAATGAGGAAGGCTGAATTTAAAGAAAGCTTATCCATATTTTAGTGGAGGGAGAATGAACAACCATTTAGAAAAAAAACAACCTCAGTACACCCGACTAGGATTCGAACCCCAACTACCCCGTCATCGGCAGACTATTCTACTGCGAGAGGGAGTCTTAGATCATATGACCACTGTAGCTGGTTTTAAATTTATCATGCAATAAATTATACAATAGTTCATGCAATAGAGCCTAATACATTTTGTGTGATATTACAATTTGCTAGAATTCGAATACAACTTTTAAAATAAATGGCTCAACACAATCGCACAAACTTTCTCATATTGTATTATTATAACTTTGAATTTAAGTTTTTAACATAGGTTTTGAATTAACTGCCCTTAATTATGTTTTCCTTATAAAGACAAACCCATAATATTTTTAATCACAATAAATACTCTTACTATAAAAATTTTAAACCAGTTGTTTAGATATGCTTAGCAAAATTTAAATTTTCAAATATTAATTAATCGTTAACTACCCTAAAATTATTTGTTATTTGTAAAAATAAAAATTATTATTATTTATCATGAAAAACTATTCCGATATTATAATTTAGAATTTACTCTTCAAGGTAAGTTTTTTTATTAAAATCCAATTTTTTATCATTTGTCGCAAGTAAACTATCCTTAAATTAATTTTACCTTAGATAAATAAATATAAATTATTAACGATAGTGTAAAATAGTTGTTTACGATTTATTTATTTCTTAATATAAGATTGACAATTGTAGATTAATACCATTGGCGATAATAATAGGAGGATTTTATTTTAATGGTTAAATATGTGCAGTAATAATACGTATCTCAATATTCAGGGAGAATAGAAGGGGTGAAAGGCGTCTATCTATGCGCAGCAGCGTTCTTACTTCTTTTGTTAGCGTTTATTTACTATATTCAAAAGCCTATTATTTGAATATTGTAGTTAAATGTCCAAACCTTTTTTTTGTGTTTTTCCCTTGTTTTTTTCCAGGAACTAAAAAATATTACCTGGGTGTTCCCGGTTCCCACGGGTTTTTATTAAGTACGTGATAAGCCTGCTATTAAAGTTTAAATTCTATCCGTACACCCCTGATGAAGTAATGTTGGGGGGTATGTCCTGCCAGCAGTGGACAACCAACTGCTCGGTCACATTCGTCCTTCGTGTCCTGCCTGCCTCGTTCGGACCTTTGTTTTATTCAATGAGCCACATAAAAACTCACGATGTTTTCTTTTAGAGCTTTGAAGGATGATTGAGAGCTTCCTATTAAGACAAATATGGTCAAGAGTTGTAAGTTCAGAATACGATTATATTATTTGATGTCGGTCACTGTAAAAACGAACATGCGGCTTAGATCTTATGAAATATCACTCTAGACTAGAGTGACATGTTTATTACTTTAAAATAGATCTCAGTTTTTATTTATTGTTCTATTCAAAACATACTTAGTGAAATCAATCTTCTATACATATTTTGTTCACTTTAAGCATACAAATTATAGAGATATTGTGATTAATAAAAAATAAATGTTTTGGTAATTTAAAGAAAATATCCTTTTAATGAACTCAAGTTCTGAAACGTTATTTTATTGGCAGGGTGTCAGTCTTTCTGACTGTATATTCATGTGTGTGTGTGTGTGTGTGTGTGTGAGAGAGAGAGAGAGAGAGAGAAATGTTTTAAATATTTTTAAGGGCATAATTAATATTAATGTTTATCTATTGAATTAAATGGTGCTTTACCTTGAGTGGTAAACATAGATATCTAAAAAAAATCAAATAAAATAATTTTAGTTTGATTTTCAATTATTTACGCACAGTATGGAACACTCCGTTTACCCTGAAAGGTATCCCTCTTACCTTGGTGGAATATATTATGGCCTTATCTTATAAGCTAGGCCATAGTGGAACCTTTCAGGGTAAATTAAGGGAAATAACCAAACAATATAAGATTTATAAAATGTGTTCAAAACAGATACTAAGCACGCATTTTTCTAATTATTAAATTTTTTTCACGATTTTCTTAATATTATTGGCCCTGTGCTTGAGTTTCTTGATTGTCTAAAACCACTTTATGAGTGTAAACATTAAAACATAAATATTGGGAAACTTGAATAGAACGTTCAGTAATTTCAAAATGCAAACATATGTATATACTAAACTTCACCCCGAAATAATGGCATGACCTTGATTGCCGACTTTTATTTTAGCACCACGTCTTACTACCCGCTCGAACTATACGCCAATGCCGGCTTGCCTAGAGCAGAGGTTTCCAAACGCAATCGGCATATTAGGTGGACCAATAAGATCTATGATGTGTATTTCTTTAATTTTACTAGATGTCACAAATAATAAAAATGGTTTAATTTAATAGTTTTTTTTTTTACATTTTATCTCACAAAATGTTGACAATACTAGTAAGAATAAATACATTATGAAGAAAATAATAATTAGATTTTAACTTGATAGTTTCCATCTGGATGACCTGGTGGTCTAGGGGTAAGGTGTCAGACTTCTGTGCTGGCGGCCGGGGTTCAATAGTCGGTCCCGGCAAAGATTTATCTGATTACCAAACCCTTCCTTCACCTCTGACAAGACATCTTGTGAATGTGGGGAATGCCAGGCCTCCACCGTGGTTCGGATTCCACGTTAAACTGTAGGTCCTTCGTTTCATCTCACAATCACCCTACCATTACACATTAGCGTAAGTGCGTATAACCCGAACGGGTAGTAAGACGCGGTGCTAATAATAAATAAATAAATAGTTTCCATCTGTGCATACTTAAACCGGGTGTTTAATCAAAAGTGTTGCTACCCTGTTTAGAGAAGAAATAAAAATGTATCACCACTTAATTGAAAAAGCGCGTTCTATTGAGCAAATTAAATAACTATGCCCTACAATTTTAGCGACCATATGTTTTGAGACGCACAATTCCACAAAATGGGTGAAGAGGAAGATTATTTAGCGGAATCGCGCACGTAGCGGATGGGAAGTAAAGGTTATAAATCTCACATCCCAGTTCATCTAGATTAGATTCGAAACAAAATATTTCCATAGTCGTGAATTCGGCCTACTGCGAGAGTGACGCGGTAAAGATTAGATCAAGAGTTGACAAATCTATGGCACGTTTGTTATGTAGCACGCGAGAAGATTTTCTTGGCACGCAGTATTCATTTCTGTTAGAGGTTATTTTATCGACTCTATGAATGCAATAAAAATCTAAAATAAAATAATTATTTTACTTTCTGCAAACTATTTATTGGTTTCCTAATTAATGTTACAAAGTAATTAATTTTTTTTTAAATTAAGTAGGCTTACTTATTACAGATATCAAAACTTTCTTATTCATTCGCTAACAATATTTCAGTAACATGATCTAAATAAGTTTTATAAAACGTTACTCCTGTTAAGTTCTTTATTTAAGTAAGAAATTAAACAATAACAATAACCTAATGTAATTATAATCTATCTATCACAACAATGATTAAGAAAGACGCTATTAGTCCATTATGCTACTCAACATATCTATGGCATACAAAATAAATTTTACAAGCATAATCGGTATATTTAGAACTAGCTTTTAAAAAGTTGCGACATCCCTGAGACTTTAAGTGCGATATAAAAAAAAATTGTTGAAAAAGTGCAAAAATTAACTTAAGTAATAAATTATTTGCTTGTTTCTTATGAGTGTATGTGATGACAACCTTAATTATCAAATATAAAGCCTTTAATGTGATTATCTTAAAATTTGAGGCACATATACTCTAAAGATACAACCCTGTTGATTTTTTAAGTTCAAAATACTTTAATCAAAAGTGTATCTAACCCAAATATTGTTTTTGTGTTACGCTATACAAAACCTAGACCCTCTCAACCCGACATAAAAAAAAAAGTTAATAGTAAGCTGCATGACATTGCACACGTCCTTAAGTATTATTTCAAATTTTTAAAAACACCGTTAAACATCCCGAAATCCTTTAACTTTTTTTTTAGAAAGGGGGTTGAAGGGGTGGGTTTTAGCCCTATCGATTGACACCGGCATTGTTATCACCTACGTTTGAGCCTGATGTTAAACTTGTTTTTTTACAAAATTAGGCTATCGCGTTTTATTATTAACATTCACGCTTATGCCTTTCTCCGCCACCACCACATATTCCAATGTAGCAAATTGCGTTAAAAGTCTGTAAAATAATAACGGTAGTGGCTATAATTACTTTTCAGAAAATACGAACCGCTTTCACTTAATTCGATTGCTCTAAAATTTTAATTCATGTACACGAAGAGGAAAAACATAACAAGATGTGTGATTTTTAATTTTTAATTCTTATATAATCGTTGAGGGGGGGATTACTCAGACATTTAGACATACAAACATTTACAGTAAATTTTACAGAGTGCGATTTTATGCCGTGAGGAACAGTAAAATGTTATTTTCTTTTTTTTTTCGCCCAATGTCTTTTTACAGCCTCGGCATAACGGTATTGTAAACGTTAGTGACGTCAGAAGGGGAAAAGGGGTAGGTTCAGGGTGTAAAAGAACCATATGGTCCACTACGACAAAGTACTAAAGTTGTATCAGAGCGTTGTAGTAGTCCATGGATAAGAGAAAGAAGGAGCGACTGCTAGTTACGGGACAAAAATGATCTAAGTTGCAAACAAAATATAGTTTAGTTTAATATTCTATTAATTATTTATTATATATTAATACATCTTATGTATAATTTACATTATTATAAATAGTATACATTGATATATACTGTATATATTTGCATTTTCTTACACTTTATGAACACAGTCATTTGAATTTTTAAGTTAACTCCACTCAGATTAACGGTTCCATAGATATGCAAAGGATTTGAGGGGGTACTTAATGTGACTCAGAGTTTAATTAATTAAAAAATATGTTTTAATGTTATTAGGTCTCATACACAAATTAGGTTAGATTCACACTGAACCTAACATTATGTGTTAACACGCGATAGGAGAAAATTGTTTTTGTGTCATTGAACAAATTTGTGTAGTTTGTATCATGGAACAAAAAAACAATAGAAAGTTTTCTTCTCTCATACGTTATGGATTCGTCAAGATTAAGGGAATTGATTAGAAAGTAGCTTTATTGTTGTTTTTTAGATTAAAATTGTACAATGCAGGCCTCTTCTGCACAATTACTAACAGTTTATGCATCTGGCAAAATTTTAAGAAACACTGGTATAATAAGTTAAAATAGTTTTACGTTGGAAGATAACGAATAAACTATAAAATTAACTCTCCTAACATCACAAAATTGACTCAAGCTTCAATAAATGTAATCAAAGAAAGACGAGGCAAAGACTTTTTTTTTAAACATCTACGTCCAATATAATTAATAAAAGTGGTATGGTAAGAAACGGGAGATAAATCCAGTATTTTGCAGTACTTTTAGCTTCTATCGCAAAAAAAAAAAATTGCTTCAATAGATACATTTAATTTTCTAAATTTAGTAATTTCAACTGCTCTTGAATATTGGTCACCAACAAAATGTCATTGAATGAAATACTTTTTAAATTAAGAAAAAATGTCCCCATAAAATTCCAAGTAGCCCATGATCATAAGACCTGAAAATATACGTTTCGTAACAATTCATCCCACACTAACGAACCAATTAATTTTAATTACTCTAAAGGGTAAAGAAAAGTAATTATAATATTGCTGTGTTTTTTTTGTTTGTTTTTTTGCATTGGTAACATAAAAATTAAATGTGTTCAACTAAACTAAAACCCGCTTCTGAGACCGTGTGGTATAACGCTCTATTCTTACAGTAGACTAAACTGCTGATGATGGGGAGATTGAGGTTCGAATTTCGGTCTGGTGTACTAATGTTTTTTTACAAAATAGTTTCCACTCTCCCTCCACACAAATGTTGGTACAATTGATATAAATGTGGCCCTCCTTATCCGTAAAACCATTAGAGTAATTAGTATATAAGCATAAAACCGTAACCGAAAGTAGAACGCAGTGCTAAAAAAAAACTAAGCTAAAACGCTTCTCTTTAGAAGGGGATGTCTTTCTCCCGATGAAATATTGTAAGTTTGTAGGGATTTATGAGACAGGTGGTCTAAGAATTGTACTCTTATACTGTATTTTGTTAGTTACGTGAACAAATTTAAAACAATCATGACTTGAAATATAATGTGAAGTCATATCAAGTTTCATCTATTCAGTGTACTACTTAGAATCTTATTTTTGTTTATTTGAGTAGCATACGTAACTAAGCAGTAATTGCTTACTCTTACGTCACAGGGCTGACTACAGGTTGAGGAGGTAAAGTAGGATTCAGGTTAGAAGATCCTTTTAGAAAATACAATTTTATATTTTTGTGGCCAGCATTGATAATATTTTACTATAAAATAACTAGTATTTTTTATAGGTATTGATATTATCTATCAAAAATGACATATAAAGATCACATAGCTTAATGTATGAATATATGAAAACAGTTTTAGTAGATTTTGTAACTGTAAGATACGGTACCCCCACCCTCTCCTACCAAAAACTTACACAGGCTATATTTTGTGTTTGGGGCTGTCCTAGTAAACCTGGACTAAGAGTTGTATAGTTTTAAGTGCACCGTAATAGGTTAATAAAACCCATGTTAAATACGTTATTATTACTATCATTAAATGTATAATATCATATTAACGATCATATCAACGTGAATGTATGAAATAAAGTGCATTGAGCAAAAACAATTTGTAATAAATAAAATGATAGAATAGTAGGAAAATAATAGAGCACAAATAAAGTAAAAAACCCTAACACAATACCTACACACTTCAATATTTCACCCGCCTCGGTGGCGTAGTTGGCTAACGCGCTAGCCGTGTTGAGCTCGACTGCTGAGGACGGGGAGATCGAGGTTCGAATCTCGGTCGGGTGAACTAGGGGTGGTTTTTCCTAAATGGTTTTCCACTCTCCCTCCACGCAAATGCGGGTTCACTTCCTCTAATTCAACCTTACCAATTCCTAATCCATTAGCATAATTGGTACTTAAAGCGTACAACCCGAACGGGTAGTAAGACGCGGTTCTAAATAATATTAATAATTCAATATTTCGATGCTATTAGCGAGTCCTACTACTACCGCAACCGCCACAGCCATCACCACCACCACTACTACTTCCTGAGGAAGATGCTATAATAGCATCGCAATATTGAAGTGTGTAGGTATGTGTTAGTATTTTTACTTTTATTTGTGATCTATTATTTTCCTACTATTAAATAATACCAATGTGTGTATTCTAAAAGGTATGTTCCATAAAAAGTGGCAAAGACTGTGAATTTGGATTATATTAATGCATTGAAGTAATAATTATTAAAAAATTTAAAAAATATTGAAACCATTTATAAAAAAAAATGTAAAATGTGATTTTTAGATAATTTTTGGGTCTAGTCTAGATACTTTATAGATACATATTTTCAAAATTAAGATTTACGAGGCATTTAACAACAACATAATTAATGTCAAAACTGTATCATGTGTTGAGCGTTACTGTCCTAGGCTAAGCTAGTTCGTAGTCCTGTGTTTCGCTAAATTCTCCCAATAACAATATAGAAACACGCCGTTAGACGTAACATTAAATCGACCGAAGCATCCGAGGAGCAGTAGAAAAGTGGCCGCCCGAGCTGAGCTGTATGCGTGTAGGCGGGAGGCGGTCGTGACGCCTTATTCTCCAACACACTTGTAACTGATATAAGTCACTGTACGTAGTTAAAGAGTACAACGTCCCTCTCACCACATTCCTGTCGACGGTCGGTTCCGGGGCACTCGGACATGTGTTCCAATCACTCAAAATACCTATCCCCCTCGCATCGGTAACACACAATATAATAGTTACCGAGTCAAAGATCGTGTCTTCAGATGAAGGGGCCCCATCTGGCCATAAACGAGGGTACAGGCCAGCTAGAAATAGAAGCTGCCCCCGTGTCTGAATGGTAAGGCTACAAGTGTAAGGCATTGAGGTTGTTTTGGTCTTTTACCTTGTCTTACTACCCTTTTGGCTTATACGCATACATTACCCAACGCTAAAGGTTAAGGCGTGCGTAAGGTAGAATTTGAGAGGAAATGTACCTGCATTTGCATGGATATAGAGTGGTAAACTATTTAGTATAAACCAGCCTCAGTACACCCGACCGGGATTCGAACTCCTATTTCCTCGTCACCTGCAATATAGTATAACACGAAAATGACGTGTTAAACTATGCGACCACATATGTGGGTGATAGGGATATAGGTTTTTTTTAATCTCGATTTACTGCCTGTTCGGGTCATGCACATTACTCTAATGCGATAGGGATGAGGAAGGAAGCATTTTAGAAGTAATCCACCCGTATTTGCGTGGAAGCAGGGTGGAAAACCATTTGGTAAATACCACCCTCAATATTTAAAAAAAAACATGATTTAAACCCAGTTCTCTTCATTTTGATTAGGCCATTCTAAGACGAAAGTGACGTCTTAGACCATTCGTTCATTGAAGTTGGTTAATCTATAATTCATGTATCTGTGCATGTTTTACAACCCATCCGGGCTATCTATATATTTTTCAAATGATGTAGTGAATTTGTATTTAATTGGGTGTTTATCGTGTACTTTCTAAACATGAACTAAAAAACTAACTTAACCGATACAAGACTCTTAACACTACATATCCAACCCAGCTCCTAGAAATTCACTAGCAATACAAACATTATTATTATTAGCACCCCGTCTTACTACCAGTTCGGGTTATATGCACCTACACTAATGTGTAATGGTAGGGTGATTGTGAGATGAAATGGAGGACCTACAGTTTAACGTGGAATCCGAACCATGGTGGAGGCCTGGCATTCCCCACATTCACAAGATGTCTTGTCAGAGGTGAAGGAAGGGTTTGGTAATCAGATAAATCTGTGCCGGGACCGAGGATTGAACCCTGGCCGCCAGCACAGAAGTCTGACACCTTACCCCTAGACCGCCAGGTCACCAATACAAGCACATTTACAAAACTAAGCACTATCAGAAATCGAACCAAAGTCCCATTAATGTCTTAACCATACGAAAACAACAATTATAAAAGTATACCAATAAATTTAGTATATTTTGAGTTATTTCTTTAGAAACAAGAAATTGATCCACACATTCCTGAGTGTACTAAAAGGTGAATCTTTGTATTTTTTAAAAATACTTGATCTTTGGGTTGAGGTAAAATAGTTTCCTTTACGGTTAAATAGATGCTTTGAAAGAATTGGGCTATAAATAACACCCCATAAGGGTTGTGTAATAAATCTGTGATGAAGAATGGTCGGTAACTGACACAACGCCCATACTGATGATTGCTGTGTTGGCATTTATGACGCACGGCCTTCCCTGCACACCTTTCAAGGTGGAGAGAGATTAGCTCACCTGTAGGAATGTTATTGAAATAGGAGGGGAAAAAAATATTTTAATTCAATTATTGGTTGAAACATCAGGGTGGCTACAAGACTTCCCTAATAAAATGTACTAATTTGTCCATGTTTTACACACAATGTATTTCTTTACTGATTACATTTCCTCAGTTCTTCTTGGTGAATGATGAGTTTTCCGTTTATTAGATTAATCAACTGAAAAAAAAAAGTTCTAGCAGCTATTAAAAATTAAAATTTAATAAATTATTTTTACATTTTCAAATGTTTTAAGTATTATTTCAAACTCGTATTAAGAGCAATTAATTTTCTTACTACCAAATTACTTGTGTTTTCCAGGTTTTCACGAAGGAATCACATTTTTACAAGCAGCTTAGGTTTAAGAAAAGTTTTCATCAGCGTGCTTAATTCTTCGATTCACTTTTTGTCTATCCAAAAATCTGCTATTTTAATATTTCAGTTAAATCTCCCAGCTTAACAAACATTCCGTTATTTTTACTATTTTTTTTTTTAATTCCCCGTTTTCCCCAGTTTTTTCTAGAAACCCAAATTTTTTGTGTCAACCCGGTTCTCTTGATTTTTCCAGGTGCGTGGCAATCCTATTTAGTGTCTAAATGTGATACTGATGGGTTGCTTAGCCAAGTATTTAAATTCCCCTGATTTTCACCTATTTCTAATCAAATTCCCCGATATTTCTCTGCTTTTCCGGACACCAAATAGTTCCCTGACTATGACCACCACGGCCATATTTTAGGGTGGAGGGAGAAGGGATGGCTGAACGTGAATAAAGGTCCGTATTTATACAGTTTTTTAACAAAAACTTTTTTTTTGTCAAAATAGATCAAATAGTTTTTCGTTTAATGATATATTTATATTTATTTTCTACACTTAAATAAAACACTCAACAATCTTAGTATAACTGCCATGGTCATCCCCTAATTTTACCAGGACAATTTTTATTAATTAAACAAAAGTTTCTTCTTGAATTCCATTTTACTTGTGACAAATATTTAAGGACTGTCGGTATTACTTTTTGTAGAACACTAAACTAATTGCTTATACCGGATAAATAGTATATTTATTTCAGCAGAAATAATTATTTGTCACAAAAAATGCAAAAATCAGGCCCTCAGATCTCGTTCCCTTCCGTTGGACCTTAATGATAAAATATATTTGCTACTCAAGGGAAGAAGTGATTTAGTTTTTAAATTTTTAAGTCAAATGCCTTAGATATTCGATATTAATCTGGATGAACCAATAAATATTATAATAAAGTGAATCATATTAAACTCACTATTTTTATTAATCCATAGTATTTTAACAATAATTCTCTTAAATTAATTTTATTTATAGAAAGAGTAAGTGCCCAAATGGCCTCATACATTTAGCTGCTAGATGAAAAAAACTAATAGATAATGTAAACGATAATACAAATTTTAATTCTTACTTATCTAAATTAATAACGTATTTTTCAGCGTGCTTGAAACATACATTTGTCATAAAAACTAGTCACGTAATAAATGTAATAGTAGTAGTAGATTTATTTATTAAATAAGAAATCTCTTCTTCTGATTTTCCTTTTAATGGATAATTAAAATTTACAAATTAATGTACGATATATTGATAGACTACAAATTTAGTAGTACAAAATTGTTGGTCCAACAAACACATCTTGATGCTACCACTGTTTTAAACCATCTGTACAGCATCCCCCACTCCTTCTTTCAGCTCCAAAGATACTGTGATCTGGATTTCCACCCCAACAACAGCCAACCTTGCTATTGTTTAGTTTTAACCTTTCCTTGTATATTTATCCTAATTAATTTCCACCCTTCAGTCACCAACCATCAACCAAGAGTCACCACAGCTCAATGCTTTTTGCATTAGAGGTAATATTTGATAAATATAGCCTACAACATATTTAAATTTAATATCTATGTAAATTAATCTTGAAACCCTTACATAGTTAATATATATATAATTAATTATTACCCGTTTCTGTGGCTTCATTGCCTAACGCGCTACTCTTATAGTAGGCTAGACTGCCGATGACGAAGATATCTAAGTTATAATCTCGGTAGAGTGTACTGAGGTTTTTTCCAAAATGATTTTCCACTTTCTTCCGAGCAAATGCGGGTACATTTCCAATCAATTATAACCTTCATAGTATCCATTAGCATACTTATAACCTAAGCGTAAACCCGAATGGATATTCAGGCTATACGCATACAGGATAGTTACTCTAATGGTGTAGGGATGGGGAAGGAAGCTTTTAAAAACGTAGCCTACCAGCATTTGCATGAATGGAGATTGGGAAACTATTAAGGAAAAACTACCTTCAGTAGACACGACCGGGGTTCTAACCCCGACCTCCCTGTCATTAGCAGGTCAGTCCAACACGAGACCGTTCGGCCACTGAAGCAGGTAAGAATGTATTTATAAAATAGCATTTTATTGAGTCTGTACAGTAAAAGGTTCACAACCTTTTTAAAAAGTATGTACTGTGGTTCTTGTCGTGTCCGTAATTCGTATCTTGAACCGGGTGAAGTTTCAACAAAGTCCACAGTATAATATGTACCTCGGGTGAGAGCTGGCATGTTTATAAAAGGCCAGTAGATTTGTTAGATCTCAGAAGGATATGTTCCCTTATTTGTCGTATTGTTCTCTTCTCACAACAATAGAACAAGAGTCCTTCGTGCCAGAGTCAGAGCTATATTTATAGAGTGACACACACAACGTTGACTTAATCTAAGTTTATAACGTGGTCCAGTGGCGTATGGCCGAATATGGTATATTGATAGGAATTAAGATGCATCTAACTAGTCACAAAGATTAAAAATTAAAGTAAAATATAATAAAAATCTATGTGGGGTGGGGAGAGAGGTAAGGTTTATCGAAAATCTAACTATTTAAAAAAAAATCCGATTGAATAATTTAAGTTAAAAGTTTAAAAGTAATTTTGATATTATGCCTAGAGCCTGGCTCTGATCCAAGAATTTGATACTACACCAAGTAAACGCATTACCCTCCCCACCCCCCATTTCCACTCGGGGAAGTGATGGTGTAAGTTTTTTATTTTATTTTCTTAACTTTTCTTAGGATGTATGGCTAACTATTGTCATTTAAGATGAGATTGCCATGTCGCAAAATATAAATCATAACTCTTAAGTATATAGTATTTAATTTCAAAGCATATAACCCGAACTGGTTGTAAGGCGCAATGCCAAGTATTATTTAATTTAAAAAATGACACCTGGATACGGGAATCGAATCCGAAAATGTTGGTTTATTACGCCAATCCTCTACCACTTAGCTATCCAGGAGTCTTTAATTGCCCGGGGTCATTCTTTACTCATATTTTAAGGCAGAATCTGTGACGGACTTGATCAAACCTTCAGTTACATATGAGTGATCAATTAAGATCACGATCTATCAGATAACGCAGCCATCATAAACTCGGGGGGCCGGGGGGGAGCTTTATTCTGCCAATAGTACAATTATAACTGTACGAATGCGCATAACACGATGGATTAAATAGATAAGCTATTTTTTTGTTAATCACTGTTATAACAGCATCTAAATATATATATTTATACATATAAAAATTATATTCATAAAATTAACCTAGTTTTAATAAAGGAAATGTGGAAATTTAGGAGGACCTGATTCCACCTTTGGTTTAAGCTATTACTGCTAACATGCATCATAAAACACACACACACAAATAATATTTATAATTAATGTCCAAAAATATTTTTTTTCATACCACAAAGCAAGATTTAAATATTTTTGAGGTTGTTCATGAAAATTAATATATTTGCGGATATGTTATATATATACTGTTGAGGTTGTTTAAAAAAAATACGAGTATAAACCAAATTTATGCGTGGAGAGATTATAGATATTTTTAGGTGGTTTTAGAAAGGTATAGACCAATTCTAGGCGCGCTATTATAATGTATACTTTTTATATATAGTTTTAGAGAAACATATATACAAAATCTAAGCACGAAATTATTATGTATATTTTGGAGGGTGTTTCGAAAGAATATAAAAAAATAATCTAAGTACGGAAGGACTATGCATATTTTGGAAGTTGTTTTGGAAAAATATAAATAAAATTTAGGAGCTAAATGATCATAGTAATTAGATCATTACGTGTATGCTGAAGCTCTACAATTTAAAATGTTCAATTATTTTCTGAATATTCTTGTATTTAAATTTATTTGTTCTACCAAAATAAAAAGTCAAATCAAGTCATGTAAGGGTGTCTTCAATCTAAATTCAACAAATATAATTATGTTTGACTGAAACCTTAATTTCGAGCATAGGAGAATTAATTGGTCCAACTAGTTATTTGCCTTCAAGTGTTTTGGCGTTAAATCCATCTAATTAAGATTATTTTAAGTATCCCTGTAATTACAGAGCAATCAAGCCTGCAGCAACACGAAGAAGGGGAACTGCCCACGGATCATTCCAACTTTGTTCTACTTTTCATTCTGTTGAAAATTCCAGCTACACTAAAATGTATACGTACTGTACGCTCAGAATTGTATGGACAAAATTAACCTATTCATTTTAATAACAGGAAAAATAGCTTTTTAATTTTTCGGAGGACAAAATCATTTTCCAATCATAACAATTTCCTAACTTATAGGGATTAAATAAAAATCTTTTATGAGGTCTTAAGATGTACTAAAATAATGTACTCTTAAGAAATTACAATCAGAATAGATAAAAAATAGAACATAATAAAGGGGTCAGGTTATACATAATGTAAAGTAAAACATTATTAATTGGTAGTTTAACATAAATATTAAAAATATAATGTTAAAATGTGTGAAAAATATTTAACTATCACACTTGTTTACTTATTTTAGCACCACATATTACTAACCATTCGGGCAATACGCTTTCGTTTTTAACTACGCTAATGGTTTCAGGGATAAGGAAGGCTATAGTTAAAATAAGTGTACCCGCATTTGCGTGGAAGAAGAGGAGAAAATCATTTTGTAAAAACCACCTTCAGTACACTTGACCGAGATTAGAAACTCGATCTCCCTGTCATTGGCAGTCTAGACTACTTCGACAGTGATACCTTAAACCATGTGGCCACCGGAGTGGGTAAACTTTACTGGTATAGTCCAATTTTTAATAGGAACGTATATTAGATGATCGTACAATGTCACTTTCAATGGATAGTAACAATGGTCAATACCTATAAATATTAATCATATTAATAATAATAGTAGTTATAGTACTAAACTAAATGTAATCAGTTGATGCCAATTTCCTAAAAGCTTCTTCGTGGGAAAAACCTGTTCTTGCTAAACTCTAAATGAAGCTTAAGTTTATCAACAAAGTTAATGAATAAAATGCTGTTAGTAATACAGGTTGGAGACGAAACAATTAGACGATTAGTAGTTTGAAATTTTACACTTTGTTTGAAAAGTAAATATTAATAGATAAATAAAAGCAAACTACATACTATACTTGGTCACATTTTGAAGATAGTATCACCAAGGTGAGCTCAATCGGACGTAAGGAAAACCTCAGCATGTTGTCCATTAATTCCTCAGCCTAGATAATCTAATTTATTGTTTCCACCCCACCCTGTATATATTTTGACTATATTGATGATGCTAAAAGATCTTATGATGTATTTTTACTGTTAAGAGCCGAATTCCAACCAAAGCATCCAACAGTCTGTACCTCCAAAATTATAAAATAAGGAAACTCATAGTTTTGGCTTAGAAATATTGGAAGTCATAGGTCGGCCACTTTGGCAATTTCCAACAAAGTAGGAATATCTTGTACATGATCCTTTTTCCCCTACTAACAAACTATTAAAATTGAGTCCACTGATAAGTGTATTGTAATCAAACATACAGTTTCTGTAACAAGTTAATTTCTAAATTATTTGAAATGATTAAATCAAAAGGATGATTTTCTGTAACTTTACTTATAAGCCCCCATTTATCGATGCTGGATGAGTGATGTAAGATTGAACACCCTTTTAGTAGCACAGAACGACATTAATTTACTAGAAAAACAAAAACGTTCATCGGTGGCCACTTGGTATAAAGCATCAAGTTCGACAAATCTGATTTTTTTTTTCAAATGATGGGGAACACACGCTAGAATTTGTATTATAGTATTTTGACCGAATAACATTAAATTTACTGTAGCCCCGGAGCTAATTCTCTAGCGATTCTTAAACCACATTCACAAGGACGATATGTTCATACTTAATTCAGTAGATACGCTTGTACTGAAATAAATTATGTCAAATTGTTATTAAATAGCCAGCAAAGTAGCTACTAACAAATATACGACGTGAATTAACACGGTTATTTGTTCGTCTTTGTTTTGTGAATATTTCGCGTCACCTAAAAAAATAGAAAAAAATTATTTTCGACCGATATTTAGTATTTGCATCGATTAAAAGCTTACTGTATCGTTTCAAACAATCCGGTGTGTCTTTAAAACTAGTAATAAACCTGTAAAATTAATTTTATTTAAACCTATTTAGTCAAACTTTAAAGAAATATAAGATACGTATTTCGTTTTTTCTTTTGTTGAAAATACAAGGAAATCACTGTTAAATTCTATTTTAAGACAAGGCTATTTCGTTTTAATATTGTTAAAAAAAACAAGGTAATCACTGTTAAATGTTCTAATATTAGACTACTAGTCGACCTCGATCTTCTACACACATGCTTCTACACTCAAATATCGCTGAAAACTATGACCTGCGCTAGTACCAAACTAATCACAAGTTTACATATTAGTTATTTGTTTCTTTCGCTGCTAGGCATAAACCCAATATTGAATAGCCGTAGAAAATGATAGGCAAATTTAGCTCACTCAATGCTAAATATAAGCCAATATTGAATAGCCACAGAACATTATAAGCAATTTTAGCTCCCTTACTGCTAAATTTAAGCCGATACGGAATCGGCATAACGCATTAACAGTAAATTTAAAGCCTTCTGTAAAAATAATAAACCCAATACTGAATAGACCCGTATTGACGTGCACGTGGACTAATAGCCATGCCAACCCAATTGTCATGCAACTAAGGTTCACACTAAATTTTAATATCGTTCAAATATTCACTTACGGACCACAGTTTATTTGGATATGAAAGTGGCCGGAACTCAGAGCTATTTGCGTACAGTCGAGGTTTACCACGTGCAAATACAACTATCGCACACGTTCATCTGGCGCTACAATTAACATCTGTCACCAAAATATTCGAGCAATCGAATAATCATATAAACAGAACATGCGTCGTGCAAATACATTAATTTGCACGCACTCACCTCGGTGGCGTAGTTAGCTAACGCACTAGTCGTGTTGAGCTAGACTGCCGAGGACGGGGAGATCAAGGTTCGAATCTCGGTTGGGTGAACTGGGGTGGTTTTTCCTTTATGGTTGCCCACTCTCCCTCCACGCAAGTGCGAGTTCCCTTCCTCTAAATTCAACCTTCCTGATTCCTAATCCATTAGCGTAATTAGTACTTAAGTGTATAACACGGGCGGGTAGTAAGACGCGCAGCTAAGTATATAAAATAATTTGCACGCATATTGAGGTTTACACTGTCAATCTCTATTCTTATTTCCTTAGCACCGCGTCTTACTACCCGTTCGAGTTATACGATTGTGTAGTAATTACTCTAATGGTTTTAGGGATTAGGGATGTTATATTTATGGGTAGTGTACACACATTTGCGTGGAGGGAAAGTGTAAAACTATTTTGGAAAAAAAACCTCAGTACACCCGACCGAAATTCGAACCTCAATCTCCCCGTCTTCGGCAGTCTAGTATACTGCGAGAGTAGCGCGTTAGACCACGCGGCCACCTATGTGCGTTACTGTCAAGTTGACCCACCGATAATGATTAGTGCCGTTACAATGTAAACGTTTCTTAAATTTCAGCAACGTTCAACTAACTACAACTCATCTGTCACGTAGGTAAATATTTTTACCATCTCCAAAAAAGTTGTGTAAATCTTTATTTGCATGACAACACAAGGGAAAAAATAAATTATGACTTGTAAACTCTAGTTTAAATCTGTACAGTGAGAGCAAATAGGTCTCTAGTCTAGACAGTAATTTGTTGTGAACCAGGACATTCAGTTTTAACTGAAGAGCTGAGGACGGAACACCGTGACAAACCCGGTCATTATCAGTATACAAACCCCCACCGTGACCGAGTGTTTGTCGTGAATAACAAGTACTCACAATTACAGAGTCTCGTCAAGACAAGCGTTCTGACCCCTCACTTACCGGCCGGACGTATGCTCCTATAATTGATGAAAGATTGCTAGGTACTCTTCGAGCGGAGAGAGGAAGGGGGCCTATATCAACCTGTCGCTGAGGGAAATGGAGATTGTAGTGGTTCGATTGTATTGCTACCGTTTTTAATATATTCAATATTTGGTGGATATATTCTTGATGTAAAATGGATTAGACAAGGGTATTTTAAACAAATTAGTTGGGGTTTTTTTTTGAAGAAAAAGAATAGTTGCTATCTTAAACGGTATAAACTAATGTAGTAGTCCAGTATATTTTGAGTTAATTAATTTATTTAGCATTATTTATTAATATAATCACAAATTCAAACATTTCTAAAAATCATATAATAGTTTTTATTTAAAAGGATAACATTAAATTGGTAGATTTAATGTACATAAATAATGAGTATTCTTCTAAATGATTATCTTCAAATAAAAAAATCATTTTCTTTTAAATTTTACTATAATATCAAACTAAAAATACATTGAAAGATTATAGATCTAATAGATCCACTGGAGTTCGTATCATATATAGCCTATCGCATTCATTTTCCAATACCTGTTGAATTGATTACGTTATCAACAATTCGGTTTTACGCTAGGGCTTAGAATTGTATAATGATTGTTTAAAATGATGAGTTTTACTCTAAAAAGATTTAATTTCTCATACAAATTTAATTTGGGGCAGTTTGTTTGAAAAAGTAATTTGCTAAACAGGTTATCTTATGATAAGTAAGTTGTTAATAGATAGGTCTGGCCAGGGGCTTTGCACGAAATATATTTGGGGAGGGAGTGAACCAATGTTTTTCCCAACTCTAAGCACTTCAAAATTAGAAAAACTCTAAAGTAACAAGGTAGAGTACAAGAAGGACAATGTTGAGAACGTGGAAAGGGGGGGGGGGTCTGAAGGGAGGCCAGGAGGAGGAGGCTCCAATTTTTTTTTTAATTTAGGGTAATAATCAAGCCTTGAGCTGATCTTTTAAGCAGCTGTATTTTTAAATGTATTTATTTATTGGCAAGGACGTAGCCAGCTAATAATTTCAGGAGGGGTTTGGTGGGAACATCACCTAAGTGCCTGAAGCTAGAAATTGTTATTCAAGCTCTAGAATTAGAGGGATTCAATACAAATAAAATAAATTTAATGTTACCAAAAATTTTAGAAAATAGGAGTGCGAAGTGTAAAACAATATTATGTTTTTGTTGTGAAATATAGCAGGGTACACAACCCATCTCCAACGCACGCCACTCACTCCTAGAAGGAGGGTAATATCACTGTCCTCCTTCAGAAAACAATTTAGTTTTAATACGACGAGTTCGATGGCTAAGTTAAAAAGGGCATTAAAATTATACATATCTAAACCTAAGGATAAATGGCATAACTAGAATAGTAAGAAGTTCAAGTCTTAAAGAAACTTTGCTTTTATTTCAGCCAACATCTTATTAAAGAACATATCACTTCTTTAAAGAATCTAAGTATATTCTTTTTTTTTTTAATACAATATCTGTAAAAGCTGAAGTGAAATAATAACATTCTATGATTATTGTTTTTTACAAGAAAACTTTCCATGAACATACGTGAATTTACTTTTAATGCCTATAATTATCAATATGGCGTATGACAACATATAATCCTTTCAATGCCTAGCATTATAAATATGGCGTATAACACCATATAAACTTAAATGAGATTTCCCAACAATGACCTATTTTAGTGCTAGTCAAAAAATTGTAGCTAACAGCATTAAAGTTCTGTGGTTATCCCATTAATGATTAGCAGACGCATGACGTCTCCACAAATAAATAACAAAAACTTATTACGGAATCCTACAAAATTATATGTCATACTAAATAAAGTTAAGATATCCATTTATTAAAGTTAAGGATAATTCCTAACTTTATTATTAAACTTTCCTGGCCTAAATATTTTTAACACTCTGCCACCTTCAATAACTATGAAACATAACTCCTAAGCTAGATACATAAAGTTAAATATATAAGAATAATTATCAACGTCACGCATTCTAACCGCTGAATAGTTTAGGACCTAATATTATAAAATAACTTCCCAATATGGATACTAAGACAACAAGCTTTGAAAACACAATTCTTAAAGTTAAATAATTGAATCAAGGTTGATAAGCACGATTTAACTAACATTAGAAAAAATTCAAAACTAACATTAAAAAAATTCCCCACATTACTTTAGTAGTTTAAGTAAAGTCCTATTTCCCTACAACCCATGCGTAACATAAGTGAAGTTAACTTAATGTTTAGTAAAACGAATGAAGATTCATATATGATATAAATAACAATATATACACGTAAAACGATCAAAAAGGAATTTAGAAAAATTACAATATTTATATTTGTGCCGAAATAGAATTTCTCCTTACATTGTATAAGTCTGTCCTCGAAGCCTACGCTTCGTCAATGTCCGAGCCTAATCCAAGAGTGGTCTCTATCTTGATGAACAGTCTCTTATATGGTGCAAAACTCATCGAACACTCGAGACGGAATTACACAAGGGTGGGGATCACAGAGTTCAAACACACGGAAAGGGGGGAGATGCGCTGTACTAGACGCGTTGAGAATCTTCTATCAAAGCCTCAGCTCTTCTACGCTTTTCTAGACGTCCATGTTGTTCTTGAGACAGGTGGTGGTGCGTAGTGGCAAAATGCAGCACTAGGATCATCGCTCTTAGATGTTTCAATGTTGTTATCGTGTGTGGACGTTCTTTTCCGCTCGCTCGTCCGGTTGGTGAAATTGGGTAAGTGCTGTTTTGATTGACTAACCCACTTTAAGATACCTTGTAGCAATAATTGCTACAAAATAATTATAATCGATAAACAGTTCTAGAAGCTATCTGAAGTGTTTGATATGGCAACATTACCCCCTAAATGTTGACAGCTAGGAAAAATTCTAGATATTAAACACCTATAAAAGCTATCTGAAGTGTTTTTCATGGCACCATAACCCTCTAACTGCCGAAGGCTAGGATTATTTCTATACATCAGACACTTCTAGAAGCGCTTTCAAGTACTTTTTATGGTAACACAGCCCCTTAATTTGTACTTTTATCTTAATTTTTATATTCTTTGAACCATAAATAAAGCCATTTTGTTAGTAAAATTTCGGGGGTGGCTTGAGCCACAACCCCCACCCCACCCCCATTCCCATCCCCAGGCGACAGCTTTGTTTATTTGATCATACTGAATCTTTAAAGCTACAAGGCTTTTTCAGTGCAATTTGAATTATTATTTATTTCAGTTTACCTGCATTTGATCTAAATATCCAACTGAGCTTAAATATATTTATTTAGATTTACAGATATTGTTCAAATCGTGTATTTTAGATTTAAAAATTTAACTGGCTTTATTACAGTGGTTTCCAACGTTTTGTAGTTAATGGCCACAACTTTTCTCTCTGCAGCCATCGCGACCCTTTGACAACTTAAAAGCGTTCAAATCCTGGTTTTTAAGTTTTTTCACTGTGTATTACTACCAGTCCGGACTATCTACAGTTAGCTACACCAGTGCGATAGGTAAAATTTAGAGTAAATGTACACTTATTTGCTTGAAGGTATATTAAGATAAACTACCCCTGGCCAAAATTAAAATCCTTACTTCACCTTAACCAACAAACCAAACCAAACTAAAAGCGCGTGGCATTAAACCCGCATGTCCACTAATACTTGTTTTAATCATTATAAATTGCTTATAATAATGATTTCATGCGACTAATATGTAGTAACAGAGAATCAACAAGCCCGGGGTTGGGGGATGATTTTATATTATACTAGCAGCATTACAAGGCTGCCACAGTAAACAAGTCAACAAGAAGCTATCAGAATGGAATAGCCAAAATGAACCTAAGCAGTAGCTAAGTCGTATTTAGCACTTTAACAACTTACCTTTCTATTAGAATATCGCATTTTCTTATTATTAAAATCCTTGAAAAAGTAAATATAAAGCTAAAACCTCTTCAGTGTGACCCCACCCAAAACACTCTGCGAACCCCAAGCTGGAAACCGCTGCTTTATTATAACACATTTGGAAGCAATATTTAACTAGTAAGTTCCCGGAGATATAGAGCTCGCTCGTCAATTTATCGAAAAATTAGCAACTTGGCCATGTTTATTTAAAAACATTTTCAACTGTAAAATAAAGCAAAAAAAATATGGAATTTATCGATATCTCTACAGTATTTTGATACCTGTCTATTAATGTCCTGATTCATAACCTCATGGAAGTTGCCTTAAAATGATGTTACTGGTAGGCCAATAAACTATTCAAAACATATTGTAATTTAGCGCGTGAGGGTTGAGGGGCTTCCCCTGAAATTTTATTAAATAACTTATGGCAAATTCAAAATCAGCACGCTAAACAACATGGTTATACGAAATTTCATGCAAATCGAACACAAAATAACGAATTAAAAAATTAATCCCAAAGTTGTAAAATGTTAAAGGGCGAAGAATGAAAAACTATTTTTTGTTTAGCGAAAAATTATAGGAGTTGTAACAATGTAACACAACCCTATTACTCCTCTTCCTTCATTGTTGCTTTGAGCCTATTTAAATTGCTTTCATGAAAGCCTGTTTAAATAAACAATGAAATAAGATACATCAGTTCAATTCAAACTAGTATGGATACTTGCTAGAAAAATTAGTATGTATTTCATAAGTCAAACATTAACACTAACCTCAATGTCCTCATTTCATCAGTCACAACTTTCGATAAGAAAACAATAAAATGTTGTGTAACATTCACTGCATTTATGCCTTCAAAATTCAATAAAGCCCTAATTAAGGCACTGGCTGTACGACATATAATAAGTTGAATCATAAAACTGAGACAGTCTAGCAGCCACGAAAGTCACAACTAAAAACATTGGCTGACAATGCTTCCACTTCAAGAATTGCTGGCCGAGTGAAATTTCGCTACTGGGCAGCTCATGTTCCCTTATTATTCGTTTCCATACCTCATTAGGCATACACTGACGCCGTTGTTTCTGCCTACTGACAGCGGCGCTACTAGACTACTTGAGTAACTAAGATTTTTACAACTTACTAAACAAGGAATCTCCTTTAAATGTTTGACGATTTTTGAAGTAGGGATTTTTTGTAAAGTAGGGATCAACAGTTGGGAAATTTTAAATTTGTCTGTTCAAGTCTGTGGTTAAGGACTTTCATAATATAATGTAATGGGGTATAGAATAAGCCTAGAATTTCCCAACGCTAGATCTCAAATATCACCAAATTGCCAACTTTCAAGCTTTTAACCAGCATTGGGGGGTTACACCATCAAACCGAACTATCCCCCTCCCNCCTCCCGCGGCGCGACGCCCCTGGGTTTGGCAGTATAACGTAGGCCTACAAATCATTATGTTTAAATAAATATTCATGCATTCGACTGTAGAGAGTATATTTAATTAATAATAATTAATTTATCATTCTTATTACACCCATACACGATTCGAGTTTATGCCTCGTAAGTAGTAATAATTAAGCACGCCAGTTGAAAACGCTGACCTAATTATTCTAGCCTAATTCGGAATAAAGGTTAAAAAAATAAAATCGGGATTATTCTAGCCTAATTTGTAATAAAGGTTAAAAAATAAAATCGGGATCACATATCCTCAACATACGCGATTAATTTGTTCTGAAGCATTCCACGTAATTCGAAAAATCACAAAAGTCGAATTTTTCTTTAGTAGGCTACTATAGGTTTTTGATATTTTATATTATGTTCGTTTCAAATAATAATTAAAGTTAAACAGATTCTGATTTTGAAGATAAAACTTTGAACAACTGAAACTGGATTTAACATGGTATAAATCACATTTATACAGAAACATTATGTAATTGTAAGAAAACTAATCATAAAATGGCGATGACACTATCAGAAATGACTCAGCTTACCCTGAACGCTATATTTTATGTTTAAAGGGGCGTTTAATAGATGGTTTTGTTAGTCGTAAATCGAAGTACCACAACCTCTTATCAACGGATTCGCGTAACTCGAAACCATGTATATATTAATACTACACAATGCCCGTATACTGACAATATTTATTTTATTTTTAAATTTATTTACTTAAGGTATATAACGTGCACTTTCTTAACCGATTTATTATATCGTCACACGAAAATTATATGAGCGGCAGTGAAAGAGACTTCCAATTTTGCTGGTAAAGATTTTTCACATAACTTACAGGGTTCTTTTACATACCACAATCAACCTGGGATTTACTCCTTTACTTCTCCTCCGAATATAAAGTTGTAATACATATTTTTATCGCTCAAGAAAAATCCATTGACGTTGGCTGAGTTTGAACCAATGAACATTAGGTTCTGAGACGAGCACCCTACCTCAAGACCACCGAGATCAACTACTGCCTGTAGTTGACTTAAGCTATTTCAACTTTGGATGTAGGTTAAGGAGAGAAAATGCATCATCGTTTACCTGAAAAAAGAATAGGAAAATATTTACTGTGGGAGCTTGAGGAGGAATGAAACCCCCCATTTTATCCGACTGGGTATTAAACCCTCATACTCTCACCATAAAGTAAATTACCCAATTTACTCTGCGCACTTGATCATTGCAAAGCTGTGACGACTCTGTCAAACTACTGAATTTAGAGCAGCAAGGCGTGATCAATGTTGAAGCGTGCCAAATCATAAATAACCCCTCATTAAAAGTTGATTTTTTTTTTCTGTTTAGCTTTCAAGGAGACGACACACATAATCATGCATAGCGACTCGGGTCTTTTTTCTACATTTTTTTTTATAAATAGTCGAACTTCAACGAAAATTCTTAGGTTAAGCTATAATAAAGTTATTGGTGAAACCTGTTTATTTCCCCTTCTCGTAACAAGATACACCCAATAAAAAGTTCACGTTAACGATAAGATGACTTCTGGCGCCACCACAGAATTGTGTTTGTTCTTGTCACACCACTTTTGGGAATATTTCAAGTTTCTACTCCATAACTGTCATGAAAAAAAAAAAAAAAATCTTGACAGCAAAAGGTGAACATTTTATAGCTTACTTTCTCAAAACTTCAGCTTGGTATTCAGAATAAAGAATGGTGGTGAAAGGCCATTTCCTTGTTATTTATTTCAGTGTATATTCGTGTAAACTGACAGTTTGTATACCGACATTCTAGGAAATCTGTTACTCAGAGTTGGTAGAAAATTAACCTTTTGGAATGTTTACATTTGTAAACCAAATAGATCTAATTTTCTTGTAGGTTTTTATTAAATATGATTTCTTTATTTGGGCAAAAAAAAAATAGTATAAATGTTGTAACACATGTGTATTTATTAGGTTCAAAAACGTTTTTACAAACTACAAGCCTAATTTTTTCCATCTTAAATTTGATTTTGTTGTAGAAACTAAAAGTAAAAAAAATTACAGTTAAGGTTAATCTAGATTTATTTAATAATTACAAATTATTCTAAGGTTTTTAAATTTACTGGCATTCCAATTGCCTTAACATGTACTCTAGTGGTATAGTGAGGAAATAAATTTAGATAAATTGTACCTGCATTTGTATGGGGGAAGTGAGAAAACCACTTAAGACAAAATATATTAGTTCACCCAGCTGAGATTCGAACACCAATTCACGCGTCACTGGCAAACTACTGGTGCGGATTATTTTACATCACGTGGTATATAATAAATGAGCAAGACGAATGGCAATATTTTGGGCATTCGTGTCGGGGGTTGAAGTATTATTTAATTATGGAAAGCTAATATAATTAAAATGTTAAAAGTAATGACGTTTGAAATTTAAAAAAATAAAACATCAATAAATTTTTCATTAGTTTAAAAATATGTTAAACAAGTTTAACAAGTTGTTTTTATGTCGTGACAAAACGGCTCGATGCATGATATATTTGATAAATGTAGCTAGAAAATTTATGTTGCGTTTTGATATTAAAACATGTATTAAATCGTTCATTATTTAATGTAGACAACCTTGGCTCCAAAATGGTGGGCCGTAAAAATTTCAGAAATATAAACCAGCAATGTCCTGGTGAGGTACTAGGTGTATATAAAAATGTGTTTAAATATGTCAATTATTTCTCAAATAATAAAGAAATGGTGTACAAGGACATATACATTCATAAATACATGCGCATGATTATATATATCATACACAGATTGAAAAAATGAATACGGTTAGGTTTTTTTTGTAAAGAATATATACGCTGAAAGCTGTATTCAGTCATATCCTGTTAATATTAGGAATGTGTTTTTTATCTTGAGTATTTTTATATTAAGCTATAAATGAGGGATGGAACGGAATTTGATTTGAAGTCAGTAGATTTACAGTTTTTATGTAAAAAAAAGTTTTGGAAAAATAAATAATATCTTGCTTTTGTATACAGGTTTAGTTTAATTTCCTAAACATGGGTGGTAATTTCAATGTCTTGGGAATCGTGGAATTTGGCGAGAACTTTTATCTCACTTTAAAAAGTTTCTGTTCAAAAGTTTCTACGCCCATGGCAAATATTCAATAACACTTGATTTTACTATATATAGACAATTAAACTAATCATATCTACTAAAGTACGGTGAAAGAAAATTTTTGTCAAAGGAAATCTAATATTTTTCAAGTAGAATTGTTTAGTTTAACTTTCTTCATATGCTGATATTAACAGTTCTTAGATATCTGTCAAGAATGTTCGAGAATTGATGAGAACTTTTATTTCTACTTGAAAAGTTTTCCATCAAATGCTAACATGCCCATGACAAATATTCAATAACTGTTGATATCATGTGAAGAAAACTAACCTCTTATGTTTCTATTGAAGAATTATTGTATTTATGTTAACCAAAAAACTTTTACCATTAAAGCTCCCCGTAAACCTACTTTTTCTTGCATCCCCTAAACTATCACCTTAAGGAAGCTATGAAAAGTAAAAGGGGTGGGGTGGGGGGGTGATGGGGATAGGTTAAAGAATATAATCTCAAATTTACTGAAAAGGGGATGAATACTCCTAAGACAAATTCACCCTCAATGCCGACCCTTGAATTGACCCTTTTAACTTTTCGAGATCAGAACCCCGTGAGGTATAGTTGAGGTGATATCTCTCCCACAATCCAAGTTATTATTATTATTATTAATAATAATAATAATATTAGCACCGTGTCTTACTACCCGTTCGGGTTATACGCTAATGTGTAATGGTAGGGTTATTGGGAAATGAAATGGAGGACCTACAGTTTAACGTGGAATCCAAACCACGGTGGAGGCCTGGCATTCCCCACAATCACAAGTACACGTCTTGTCAGAGGGGAAGGAAGGGTTTGGCAATCATATAAATCTGTGCCAGGACCAAGGATTGAACCCTAGACCCCAGCACAGAAGTCCGACACCTTAACCCTAGACCACCAGGTCACCGATGATGCAATCCAAGTTACTTAACATGAGGTCCACGTCTTCGTGTCATTAAGATGAGCTAACACGGGGGACATTGGAGACTGGGGAACCAGCCGGACGAACACACTGGCCGCACAAAGGCTACCGACCTCACGGCCTAAGCCCATCTCAAAGTGTCAACATACATACACGCACACGCGTCAATACATCTGACAAATAGCCAAGGGAGTTAACAGCACCTATTGCAATACCCTGAATTTTGTTGAAAGAAGAGTTTAGAAAATCCAAACATATGTCTTTGCAGCCAACATTGATAGTATTTTACTAGATTATTTGTGTTATGTTATAGGTATTGATAGTATCTATCAAAAGTGACAGCTTAATATACCATGACTTGATGTATAATTTTTTTTAATTAGTAAACTTAGTATTATTATTATTATTAGCACCGCATCTTACTACCCGTTCGGGTTATACGCACTTACGCTAATTTTTAATGGTAGGGTGATTGCGAGATGAAATGGAGGACCTACAGTTTAACGTGGAATCCGAACCACGGTGGAGGCCTGGCATTACCCCACATTCACAAGATGTCTTGTCAGATGGGAAGGAAGGGTTTGGTAATCAGATAAATCTTTGCCGGGACCGAGGATTGAACCACGGCCGTCGGCACAGAAGTCTGACACCTTACTCCTAGACCGCCAGGTCAACAGTAAAAGATTTATTTAAATAGCTAATTTTTGTATCACTCTTCATATTTTATTTTCACAAAATTACACGAAAATTAACTATCAAATGAAACACACATGTTTGAGTTAGTTTTCTCAATAATATACCCTTTGTTTACCCTGTAGAAAACAAACTGACCTTGCATTATTCCACTATGGTGTAACTTATAAGATATGGCTATAGTTTGATACGACAAGGTAGGACTGCTACCTTTCAGGGTAAACAAAGCGTTTGTTTGGAGAACCTTATATCAAATGCAGACATATTTTTGCTGCGGTCAACCTTGTTGACATTTTACTATTTTATTAGTTAGGAATTGATATCATCAATCAAAAGTTACAGTTTCAGATAACATGACTTGACAAATAAATACGTGATAGTAGATCTAGAAAACAAATTCTAGATGTCAGATATGTCCATTCGTAAGTAAAATGGAGTACATTTATCAATCAAGCAATCTTAAATGGAATAGAAAAAAACACTTCAAACAACTAAAATAGCTACACGCTCAGGGATTGTAAGTGCAAGCAAAGGAGTTTTAGGCAATATGAGCTCAATTCCTGAGTGTGTTATTAAAGGTGGAACAGAAATTGATATTGTCCTGAAATATAAATTTCCCGTTGTAGTCAGTAATAAACTGGATGGTCTTAAGGCAACTCGCAGCCCCCTAGCAAGTACGTTTATCTCCCTCTTGAGGGGGATACGTCCATCAGTTTAAGTAACGATGTGAAAAAAGTATCAATAATTTAATAATATCGATATTTTCCTTTCGCTATTAGTATTTTTTACTCGATAATATTTTTTGTACAATACTTTTACTGATATAAGTACTCACACTCCGGTATCGGATCGGTATCGAAAGAATTAACTTTTGTTATCTCCACTCATGGTCGGATTAAATGTTTACTAGGGTGGAGTGTGGAAGGAGAACAAATGACAATATTTCTCAATTCTCAGTTCTCACTCATTTTCTACAAGATAAGCCAGAAGCAACTCTAGCACTCACTCTCTCTTAGCTTATCATAGTTCATTGTTGTTCTTTCATCTTTGTTTATCAATACAGCCTGATACCTGACGGGGTGGGTAGCGACCAGTCTACTACCACTTCCTTTACCAATGAGCACAGTCATCACAAAATTAACAAAATAATCTTTGGTAGTCAACTCAAATTCCCCCAAGCAGACGAAGCAGAAAAGTTTATATGCGTTTCGATACCGATACTTTTCTTTAGATACTAGTATGGTATCGATACCACATCCCTAGGTTTGAGGCCTCGGACAATGCAATAACTCGCGTGGTCCGTCTCCCTGTCTGAGTGGTTAGAGAGATCGACCAGAGATCTATAGACCCTACTTCGTTTCTAGGTGACACCAAAAGGGCGTCTTACTACCCATTCGGGTCATACGTTTACGTACTAATTACGCTAATGGGTTATGGAGAAGGAAGGTTAATTTTAGGAGACGTGTACCTGAATTTGCGTGGAAAGAAATTGAAAACTACGACATTGAGTACACACAACTTGGATTCTAGCCCCCGATCTCCCCGTCATCAGCAGTTTAGTATATTTCTAGAATGACGCCTCAAAACATTTGGCCACCAAAGTAGGTATTTATCAATGTTCACCACAAAAATATAAGTTTGTATTTTCAAGAGTTTCTTCCTACTATAAACGCGAGATCATTGTAGTTTTTCTAACTAAAAAATAACAATGTTTAGGCACTAATTACTAAAGCAAATTAAATACTATTCAGCATAGGTGAACACGTGGACTGAGGTGTTAACCTCATCTGGTATAATTTGACGTTAACGGGGGAAGGGGGGTGTTAAGATTCAAATACCGGATGAGTCTACATTTTTTTATTGTTTACTCTTCTTCTTGCCCGCAAATAAGGATACATTTCCTCACAGCTTTGTTTTATACCAGATATTTAACTTGCACTTTTTTAATCGACTGATTATATCAGCACACGATTTATAAAACTAACTTAAATCTAGATCAGACAAAACAACCATTATCTAGTCGTTAATTCATCACTATGAAAGGAGAAACATTTCATCAATGATATTTTTCGGCCATGCCGGGAATCTAACCCGAGACCCAAAGACTTATAATACACGATGTCCTACTCTGCTGGTGTATATGTGTCGCTATCACGTGTGGTTCATAGGTCATGGTACACACTAAAGCAACGCTGGGTTTGTCTCAGAACAATAAAATGACAATACAGAGAACATAGTATTTTCAAATATATATCTACTTCTTTTATGCACATCATCTTACTACCCGTTCGGGCCATCCGCATATTCACAATAATTGGGTAAGAATCAGGAAGATCTGATTATTTTAGTATATGTGTGCCCGTATTTTCGTGGAGCTTTTGTAGAAAACCATTTAGGGAAAAACAACCTTAGTACATCCTAGCGGGCTTCGAACCCCAATTACCGCATCACCAGCAATTCCAGTCCAAGCAAGGGTGACGCGTCAGACCATGCAACCACTGATACAGGTTCTAAACTAATATATTAGTTTTATTTATTTGAGGTATTTAACATGCACCTTCTGAATCGACTGATTATATCAACACACGAGACTTTCTATCAGCGAAAGCGAAATGGCCTACCAATTATGCCAGGAAAGGTAAAGTTCGTTCACGGTAGGAGTTTACCTCTTAACGGCCTTTTTCCCTACCAGAAATCTATTATATAGTAGGATATTGGTAGGAAAAAGACCTTTGAGAGGTAAACTCCTACCGTGAATGAAGTATAGTTTCACACACCTTCCAGTGTTCGTTTACATGCCACAATCGACATGGGAACGACGGCTTTACTTCCCCTCCGAAGGAGGTTGTGCTACGGATCGTTATCACTCGAGGAAAATCCGTCGACCCCGGCTGGGTTTGAACCCACGAGCAACTGGTCCTGAGGCGAGCACTTTACCCCAAGACCACCGAGGTCGGCTTGGACACTACACACTCAGGTAAGAAACACCAATTAAATATCCTCGTTCATGCCACGTCAGAGATTTAATGAGCTGACATATTCTAATAAGCAAGTTAAGGTCTCAGAATGAGTTCCTTTGTGAAGTATAACCACCGCCCGTGTAAGAAGGGATGGGATTTCTATGACCATTGTCTCTGAAACATTGGATCTAGCTAAGTGACGTGTTTTTACCCTGGTTTTCTTTTTATTTATAAGAGACTTGGTGCTTAACCAACAAGACAGCTTCTGGCTGGTACCATGTAAGTCGGCCATTATATTTTCAAGAACATAGTATTATGAGGAAGATGATTAGGGTAATGGTGACAATGACAGCTAAGACGATGGTGTTGGATATTTTTTTTAATAACTGCTACTATACTGAGGGAAGAGGGCAGTTAATTGTGAATAATAGGAGAAAATCCTTTAAAAAAAATTATCAAATGAATATAACCTAGACATTTAAGATCAGTGCGTATCTGAACTCTGAGAAGCGTTGCAGACATTTATAAATACCGCAATCTTTCAGATCATGTTTATTAATTTAGAATATGGCTCACACCAAAATGAATTTAAAATGTATAAAAATGTATTTAAATGATTATAAATCTTATATCTTGAGGTAGATAGATTTAAAAAATTGTAGGATACGGTAGAATTGGCTAATCTTAAATCACTTTTAACGATTCCGAACTAGACATTCCCGCACCCCCCTCACTCCAAAATGTAGGGAGAGTCAAATAGGTGGCACCCTTTATTGGTAATTTCCTTTCCTAGAGATCTCACCATACTTAGGGGCTTAGAGTGGAACCAGGAGATGATCGACTACAGAGGGAATCTGGTTCGGATCATTTTTGAGCTGGATACCTAATTATTTAAAGTCAACTGAGGTGAGGTAATAGAGTTTCTTAGATCGCATAAAGATCCATATAAGACACAAATAAAATCTACTTCCTTTAAAACACCTGTAAATAACGTAATAATATATTCTGTCAATTTAAGTATCTCTAGGATATTTCTCATCTTGGTTTACTTGATAACCGAGGTACTCATTTAAATTACTCTGATTGGATAGAGATTAAAACAAAGGAATTTATAGGAAAGGTTCTAGAATTGTTGTGGAGTAGAATTGGGAGACAATTCAGGAAAACTCGGCCTTTTATCAGCATATTTAATGTTTTAAACTGTAAAATACTACGTGTATACGATATCAGTAAATTATTTTGTTAATTTATCTGATACATACTTGTAATTCTTAAACACAAGTTAAGAATAACTTTGACACGTTTTATTTCTCAAGGTCCATGGTGATGAATGCTGAGCCAGCCATTTATGGTTGTCAATCCATAGTATTTTTATCAAGCGCTAGTAATGTGCCGATAGGATCGACCCCTAAACGAGAGACAATATTTTTAACCCAAATTGTACTTTTCCATTCTTTCCCCATAAAAAAAAACTTTGATTCATTTCCTTAAAACTAATTTCTCCCAAATTTGTATCTTATATCAATAAAACCTATCAATTTTGTATCAAAATATATTAAATACAGATTTATATATGGTTCTAAAACACTTCAAACTACGATTTATATTAATATTATGACAATTAATATTCGCTCATAAACATTAAGAAATTATAGTAAGGTAAGAAAAGATGCAAGCAAATAATTGGTTTGTAAATTAATTTAATGAGAAATAAAACAATTACAATATGTACCTCCCTTGAAACTAAAAGGATGGAGTTATAGCTTATACTTTTATTTTTTTGTGTATTACAGCAAATAACTCTGTTAACTTTGTATTTATTATTACAATGTTCATAATATATTTTTAGGTAGACATTTCATTCAAAACATGGTTGTAACTTGATCTGTAAGTGGATATTTATATGTATAGATTGTCAATTTATTTAGGTAATGGGGCATTTTTGCATAACTCTTTCCCAGATGGCTTTTATTAAATTTTATTAAGATGATATATATAAATATAGATAGGCTTAAGCCTCAGATAAGTGTAGCTAATTGATTAGTTATATTCTTTAATTTGTAAAATGACATATGGGCACAGGAATTGAATCCGGGACCCCAATACTCTAGCCATTGAGCTATTCAGGAATCGTCCCGTGCCCAGGGCCGTTCTTCACTCATACTCATATTCTGTGATGGACGTATAGAAATTGCCAAGTACATATGAGTGCTAACTTAAGATCGCTAGATATAAGATAACGCAGCCATCACTGTCTCGGTAAGGATTTATGCTGCCAGTAGTACAATTACTACCGTACTGATGCGCCTTTCACAGTGAATTAAAGAGAAAAGCTATTATATGTGTTAATTGCGGTCATAGCCGCATCTAAATATTGTATTCTCTAAGTTTGAAATTGACACCTGGACACTGGGGAAAAAAACGGGAACTTTGGCTCTTGAAACAATTAAATAAAATACACTGGAAACTCGATATTCAAAAAATGGAGTGTACGTGATAAAAGGTGAGCGCTTTTAAGAAAAATCAATCAAATTTTGCTCCAGTAGAAACATAGAGTTTAATTTTCTTCACGTGGTGATATCAACAGTTGTTGAATATCTGTCATGAGCATAGCGGCATTAGATGACAAACTTTTTAAATGAAGAGAAAATAGTTGTCATTAAATTCCAGGACACCTTTAAGGGTTCGGCCAGACTGACAAGCGTGCGAGCGAGCGAGTGAGCGCGCAAGCGACTGGGTGGCCAAACTGGCGAGCGAGCGCGTAATTAGCAGAGGGACAGTACTCACATATACGGTTGATTCGGATCTGCAGTATAATTATGTCTTTGAATGAGTAAATAAAAAACTTTTTAATACAATTATTTTCTTGGAGACGTTTTTTTAGTTCCTTACTACTTATTAGGTACTTAACATTCAATATATTAAAAGAAATGGCCACTTCTTCCCAAAGTTTGTCTGTAAGATCCCGTATTCTGAAATTCGCATGGTCTTCCCTCCACAAAGCTGGTCTTGACTTACCCTCGCTAATAAGGCCTTCTTTATTCACCTTCACCATGTTCACTAATCTATAAACATGCACCCTCTGAATACTTAGAAACACCTAGAAGGGTATGCGAGAACTTAGTGAATGCTTAGTGGACCAGTTGTGTGATCCCAAGTACACTATCGCTCCACCTTTTGACCTATGTTGACGCAAGCAAACCCACGTAGCATCCACTTCCTTCCATGACGTAATTATTTTTGTGAGGGGGGAGGGGGGGGTCAAGTAGCCAGTGACGAGACGATTCGGTAACATTGCAAATATTTGTAATGTACTGAAGTGCTTTAAAATCAGATTAGCCGTGCCAGTGGCGGAATGGTGCGTTGCACTCGATAGCTTTTGACTGTGAGGTAAAGGTTTGAAGGCTCAGTGAACTGAAGGTGATTCTTAAAACTTATTTATTGTTGTGGTTTTTTCATACTCTCCAAACTAATGGTGATTATTATTTGTAAAGGCCTACTTTGATTATAATATTGAAGTATTTTAACATATCGGGCTTACATATATATATTATATTATTTATGGTCTTACCAATTAAATTAGGCCATTAATAGCAAGTGTGTTAAATCTATCACTGATAGAAAAAAGTCAAATATCATGTCAAAATGAGAAGTTTCCCAGCACTCAATGAACCAACATACAATAATATTGCCTAGCGCCTGTAAACTAGACTGTACCGGGTCGAGCGCGCGCGCTTGAAAAATAGAAACAGTTCTATCTTTCAAGCGCGCGCGCTCAGTCGCTCGCTCGCTCCAGTGTGGCCACCTCCCATTACAACCAATGTGTTCTATTTTATATTTTATTCGCTCGCGCGCTCAGTCTGGCCGCCCCCTTACAGATATTCAGCAAATGTTGATATCATTAGACTAAAATTAAACTCAATGTTTCCAATGGAAGAATATTTTATTTGTTTCAACCAAATAAATATTTTGTCATAAAAACTGCAAAAACACTGGCTTTTTATCGCGTTCCTTAGGAGCCCACCCTTAAACGTCTCAATTACTCGAGTCAATGGCATTATATTATTTAATGTTGAGTTACTTTTGAATTACACGAGAAAGATCTTGTTTATTGGTATGCTGTTTTTAAACTTACACCTTCTGGATTGTTAGTAGAGATATTAAAAAGAAAATCAGCAAAGAATGAAACACTGTAGAGTAATCTAAGCACTAGTTACTGACATAAACATTTAATTTAATTAATAGAAAAAAAGCGGCTGGAGACCGTTACTCAACACTGGATATTTGTCTTACACTACCACTGAGATATCCAGGAATTGTCCCTTGCTTAAGCTCAATATTCACTCATAATTTAAGGCAGAGTCTATGAGTGACGTGTTGACTCATCAACTACTTGAGCTATTAATTAATGGCTATATCCGTAAAAAAGTTAACTTCCACGTATTGTAAATAAGACATTACCCATTTTAAATCTAATTTGATGTATTTGTTGTTTTGATCTCGTTTTTAAAACTAAAGCAAACCCGAATTATATGGCGTTTCTACAGAGATGAATTTATAGTCTACGTGATTTAAATAAAGCTCACTAACCAAATATTACCAACCCGCACCTTTGGTTTCGTAGTCAACGACGTCAATCTCTTGCAATAAACTGGATTGCCAATGATGAGATTAGGGTTCAAATCCCAGCCGGGTGTGATGAGAGTGTTATTTTCCTAAATGGTTTATCACTACCCTTGAACGAAAATATGGGCATATCCCATATACATATCGTCACCCGAGAATGCAAGTGTTCAATGTCCAATTTTTCCCTTTTGTGTAAAAGAGCATTAAAGTATGACCTTTTGGATAAAACCAATGTTACTAGATGACAACTCGAGTTTATATCTTCTTAAGTAATTATATAGTAGTCTCAATTTCATTGCAGGTGAATCATATGCATTCTAAATAAACGTAAACTCCAAATATCTCCAATTTAACAATTTTGGATGGAGAGAGAACACTTGCGTTCTCGGGTTACGATGTATATACACATCAAACGTAAACAATTGATTATAATCTCTTTTATCGGAGTCATCTGGTATTTTTTCGTAATTTTTGTTCAAGTTGTTAATATATTTTATTATTAGTTTTGATTCAAGTTGTTTATATATATATTAACAACTTGAATATGGGTATATTACATATATATAAACATCAAACGTAAACAATTGATTATAATCTCTTTTTTCTAAGTCATCTGGTATTTTTTCGTAGTTATTGTAGTAGTATATTGTTAATATATATATATATATATATATATATATATATTTATTTATTAACAAACTTGAATAAAAACTGCGAAAAAATACCAGATGACTTAGAAAAAAGAGATTGTAATCAATTGTTTACGTTTGATGTTTATATATATGTGATGTACCCATATTTTCGTTCAGGGGTGTATATATATTAACAATGTGAACCAAACTCTCTCGCTCTCTATCTTTATGTGTAGATATGTATATACATATAAAACGTAAACAATTAATTATAATCTGTTATTCGCTGCCAGTTGGTATTTTAACAGCCTGATCTAAAATTCAGAAAAACTACCAGATCATTGAATAACACATTATAGTTTGTTCACGTTTGATGTTTGGCGACATCGCAAAGGAAGACAATGTATCACATCAACATGTTATATTGAGGACATTCTATATGTATGTGATGAAGGCTAGAGGGTGGGGGGGACGGGACGGGAAATGTATGGATTGAACTAGACATCCGGAAAAAGAAAGGACAAGAATAACAATGGAGGAACTATTTTAACGATCCTCGCCATATCTTGTCACGTAACAATCGGAACAAAAAATCTTCGTGACTCTCAGACCTTCGGGTAGGTCGTGGCGTGTTAATTGACAGCTACATTGTCCTTTAATTGAACCCTTGGATACTTCCACCAATCTTAAAGGGTGACTATTTTTTTTTTTGTAAGTGGGTCACCGGAATATCGGTGCTGCTATCTCCTGAGTTAAAAACCTCGTCGTTTTTCATTTCGAAAATAGAGGTATACATTGAGGCGTCAGTCTAAGGTAGTGTTTTTCAACCGGTATACAGTGAAGGGTTAGCAGGTGAGCCGCGAGAAATTGGGGAAAGATCAAAAAAAATAAGAGTGGAAAAAATTTTGAGGAATAATAGTAAATATTTTTATAATTTTAGCTATATAACTTTTAAACACAATCTACTCGTTTTTTAGCGACAAAATCTCTCTTTAAAAACCGATGATGTACCTTGACCATTCAAACGGCCTGTTTAATTTGCCATGAGTTAAAAAAAAAAGTTGAAAATCGCTGGACTAAGGCGATGGTTGAATTAAACTGTTTATTATTTCTTATCCGCCTCGTCTTACTACCTGTCCAGTCTAATCAGCAGTGTCTTACGCTAAGGAAGTGAAGTTGAGAAAGATATAGCTTTGAAGAAATTGACCTGCATTTGCATGGGAGGAGTATGGAAGCAAGTAGTGTTTATAAACTAAGTTTTTTGTTGTTTGGATAAACATTTCTCCAGTGGTTATAAAAGTATTCTACGGTACATAGAAATACCAAATTAATTTTAATTCTTATGAATCAAAATTAGTTGTTTTATTTTAGAAGACCCAAAATATTGTCAGCACTATCTTCTTATTGTCTTAAGCTATTTAATATAAAGGAAAATGATGATGATGATGATGATGATCCAGTTTTAAAAGTTCCCCTCACTTCTTATTAACCGTGATATTAGATATATATTTAAGCTTGAACCCATAAATGTACCAAAGTGCGATTTTATACATTATTTAACCGACAGAAGCGAAATTGGGATAAGTGAAATAAATTTTAATTTGACAATATTTTCATTTATAGTTATTTTAATACAATAAATGGCTTTCATTTATCTTAATTCCATTGTTTTCTACATTATTATAAAGAAAAACCACATCACAATACGACGTTTGGTTCGAGCTGTATTACCTCCATACTTTATATTAGTATTCTGGTACGTCTAAAAATTCTAACATATTTTTTTGTGATAGATTGAAGAGCAAAGATATTACATTTATTAATTACGCTTATAGCCACATATCCTATATATTATTTCTGTTGTCAACATCCCTTTTTCTAAACTGATACAAAGCCTACACCAATGAATAAGGTATCAGTGGATAGTATTTTATACCAACTTCTGACATAGCTTACTCAGTTTACGTTGAAACACATTGTTTAAAATATAAGCTAAAAGAAATATCTAACTATATTTTTGTATCACCTAAAATAAACTCTCTTTGCTATTTTGTGTATATACTTCGCTGAGTATTTAATTTCAACAACCCAACAAAAGACTAAATCATTATTTTGGGTTGAGATTCTATAAAATGAAGTTTGTGGGTTCGATTCCCATGTCCAGGTGTCATTTTTCAATTTAAAGAATATGTAAAAAAAAATTGTAGCTAGTATTGCTAAATATTTTACTTTAGAACGGTAGTTTAACATAGGTGTTGATTTTACCTATGAAAAGTTACAGTTTCGTGTCCCATGGCCTAATGTATAAGCATATTAAAATTGTATTAGTCGCTTTTTTATAACTGCCAGAAAAATTCTTAATATCTGAATCGAACTTGACGCACTAACAGAGGGGTGATAACAGATGGGTGATAACAGCTACCTGGGCTAGATAATGCAGCGTCTTGAACCAGGCGTCACATCGTGATGTTGTTTTCTGTATTCTAATTTATAAAACAGTAGAATTGAGACCAGTGAAATCTTTTTACAATATTTTAATAAATGCGAAAAAAAAAAATTAAATGAACAAACTAATAAAATTAGAAATGTGTCGAGTCCTATATTTCTTGAATTTGAATCTAGAATCATAATCTTAAATTTTCTTTCGGATCTCGAATCCATATTCGAATTATTACAAATCTATAATTTATATTAAAGTGAAAATATTTAAAATTTTAAAAAATCTAGAAGGATTGGTGTCACTGACAAATACTATTTTGTTAGTCATGTCTTTTACGTCATAAGCATAACAAATAGAATACTTTTTTTTTTAATTAATTTTGTTAATATAATTTTGTATTTTTTTTTGTGATTTTATTACCCTACAAATACACAAGTCCATATAATTCCTTTTACCAATTGTTTAAAATGGTTATTTAAAGCAAAAAACTCCAAGCATAAAGCCACAATAGAGTTATATCGACCGAATGGCCACCAACATTAGCAGTGGTATTGCCAACATTTGCGGATATAAGGTTTCTTGTAGTCAGCGCAACGGGACGATCGGCCGTTAATCTTAGTTTTCTAAAACGAAGCTGCTACTTATTTATATAAATAATTTCTTATTTGTCCTCACATGGTTGAGTTGAGCCGATTCCAGACCCACTGATTACAGAAAATATTTTGAAGCACCGGGGATTAAACTTGGAACCTTTATATATGTCGACAGAAACGCTTACCAATAGATCACAGAGAAATACATATTTGAAATTAAGATCTTTATAATTGTTTTCGAGATACTCTTATGAGATTTTTACAAATATCTAATCTCTTGAATACCATAGGATTCAAGGTAATCGGGCGTCACATCTCTGTACTAAAATTATATAAGAAATGTATGTGTAAATACTCGTATGGACATAGTCAGTAATGAATGGGTGCTTGAATGGGTGCTAGAATGGGTGCTCTATAAATGCGGTTTAAAATGGAATCCAATAGGTCAATGTGAAAGAAGCGTTTTTACGGTGGTTTGGGCATGTTGAGAGGATGAGTGTGGATCGAGTGATGAAGCAGCTATATGAAGGTAGAGTGTGTGGATCAAAAGGAAGGGGTAGGCCCTGTAAGACGTTGCTAAATATGGTAGACGAATGTGTGAAAAAAGAGAAACATTAAGAGTTTTAATAATAAAAGAGCACGTATAACTCGGTGTATGGATGTTGTGGAAGATAAGGGAGTATGTAAGGATAGGGAAGTGTAGAGAAAGTTAGTGAGGATGGGTAAGTACAGAGTTGTTTATTTAGATACATACACAGTTTCTTGCCTACCCCGTAAGGGAACAGCGCGATTAGGCAAGTATGTATCACAGTTTTACTATTGTCAAGTGAAGAACATAGGAGACTGTACTTCGATGATAATTGTTCTGGCTAGAGTGTAATCTTGTCATTAATTTTCCTGTTAACTGGCCATGAGGCCTTTAAGCAAGCTCATGGGTATGTTGAGCTTCAAACACGACAGTTCATCGGTATCGCTCCTAACTTACATACAAAATAAACCCATGAATGTCCTCTCTAAAAGTCTAGGTCTACCTACTCGCCACGGAGTAACAGGATAGTCCGACCAAAATGATGGTATTGTCTCTAAACTCTCTGGACCGGATAAAGAAAGGGTCGTGTCGCCCATTCACAGCAGGACCAAGTGAAAAGTGACTGAATGAAGGGCGGAGTGGACATAATTTTCATTCCTATTGTTTCACTCTTCATGAACGCCTTAAGGGTCCTTCAAACACATTTTCTTTTTGCTCCTTGACAGGAAGTGCATCTTATAAATTCTTCCAGCTAAAACAAAAGTGAGGTGTGTGGGCCACCTTTCATTAACTCTGCTCATGACGGTCATATGAGGACTAAGTCTTTGCGTGGGTAAAATCACTCGACGAGACCTGATTTTTTAGATTACCTTAATTTGACTAATCGTTGTCAATTTTTAAACCTTATTTCATATTTTATATTATATAACATAACCGACCTCGTGATATAATGGTCAGGCTGCTGACCTAGAGATCACGGATTCGATTACCGGCGGATTTCCCTTGAAAGAGGAATAATTCCCATGGTCACCTAGGATTAAGTTAGGTTCCAATTATCATTGGTTTCACCCTATCATACTCACTCTCACCATCATCTCATCTAATCGGGACATGGAAAGAACCTCTCTGGAAAGGATGTACGACTAGTATATTAGGGCGTCCCCTGGGCAACGGTACATTAGTACAGGCAAATATTTCCGCAAACTGAGTTACAGATGATGTAGCCTAAACATGCTATTATTATTATATATTCAAACCCACACGTGTATAAAGACGTAGGTTTTGTCTTGTCTGCTTCATTGGTAATGGGGAGATATGGGTTCTCATTTCGGAAGTGTGGACTTTTTTTTTTTATAAAAAATTGTTTCCCTCTCTTTCTTTACGGAAATGAAAGTAGTTTTTCTTTAAATTTAAACTTCCGTATTTCTACCCATTTAGAGTAAATAAATGCAGGTTTATAGGCTGTGTAGTGAGAAGCGTTGCAAAAAAAAATGCTTATTAAAAAAATTTGCATTTGATAGCAGGTGTATAAATTGATACTTCAACATACGTCTATAGATAGTATTTCATAACCACGCCAGTGGCCACGCGGACTACATTTACCGTCTGGTTTACCTGTGGTGGAAAAGTCGGTGATTCAAATCCTGTCCGGGCGTACTAAGGGTGTCTTAACCTAAACGTTCTCTCACATTTCCTATAAATTCTACCGTATTGATGAAGGACAAAAAACCAACTAGTGCCTCTTAAAATACAGTTGCTCCCACTTTGGGTTGTCAGTGTCACACACGGACAACTCCCTCCCTACCCCCCTACTTTGTTCCCGCTGTCCCAACGAACTTTCTCACTCTGTCTTCAGCCCATCAGATGGTCACAGCGACCCCGAGTGACAAATGATGTCCAGATAACGTTAATTAATTTCGCGCCGGGTCCCCGCCCTCCCCCCCGTAAGATAGCATCAGGTGGGTCAGGTGATTGAGTGAGGCCTGGCTCTCTTCCCCCACCTGCTGCCAAATCGAGCATCTCGCTTGGAGATAATTCGTGTGGTTGACAATTTGGTTCACTAACAATGGTTATTTTGAAAACTTTGATCAAATTTCATATTAAAAAAAAAGTTATCTCTTTGAGGCCTTGGATCAACATTACAATGCTCTGCCAGCTTATATGCCAAGGTTCTCGTCAAAGTTCAAGAGACAGCTACTATAGTCCAATCTTTATAAGAAGAATATTTTAGGAAACCTTTTTTTCAGTCAATATTGATAAGACCTGCTTCGGTGTAAGCGTGGTTTAAGGCATCACTCTTGTGTTAGACTAGACTGCTGAAAACAGGAAGATCGGAGTTCGAATCCCGATCAGGTGTGTTGAGGGTAATTTTTCCCAAATAGTTTTCCACTCTCCCTCCGCACAAATGGGAGTACACTTACTCTTAATTAAACCTTCCTTATCCCTAACTCGTTAGCATGATTAGTACTGTACATAATGCGTATGAGCTGAAGACACGAAGCTAAAAAATGTTTTATAAGATGTAACTTAAATATTGCTGCTGTTTTTATAATTATTAGTATTTACTATCAAAAATTATAGATACAAATAAAATGACTTGACGTATGAATACGTGAAAGTAAATCTAATGACGTTTCTAGTAGTCAGATAAGGATATTAATATAAAAATTGGTACGTAGTTCTATATATATATTTATATATATATAGTCTAAAAAATGTTATAGCCTTTGCTACAAGAGCGATCTAACGATTGGCTCAGTTACTTTGATCAGGACTTTTTTTTGTAAGTATGACAGTGAGCTCTAGAATTCTTAAGAGCATAAAGTAAGAAAGACCACAGTAGGTAAAATATGTATAATCAAACAACAATATAACAATTTAAATTGTGGTTACAAAATTCCTTAGATTTTTTTAAATGTCAAAACATGTGTTCTTCACTGTTGTCAGTTTTTATTGATGCAATATAAATTAAATTATTTTATAATATATTATATTGACTTCTTGTTAATGTTGACTAATATACATTTATTTGTTAAAGATATTTACACTTCAATTTTCTTAGGAAGAAACCTTTGGACAATACAAACACATTTTATTCCTGTCAATAATAATAATAACATGTTAGTATATTATTAGTGTTTTATTGGTATTAGTAATATATATAGCCAAAGTGACTGTTACAAATTAGTTGAATTGATGCATGAATACAAGAATATGTATCTATATATCTGTTAGATAAGGTTCTTCTTGAGAAAATTGGACCGTATTTTAATATGAGACATTGGATTGAATCCGTTTATTCGGAAAACTTATTATGAATGGTATTATTTTATAGTTCAGTTGCCATAACCGAAACTAGATCATTATTTCAAACGTATTCTTTATATTCCTTTCCATAATATATTTTTCAAATTTTATTCCACAATAATATTAGAAATTCTGCAAAATCTACAGTTATTTTTTAGTTAAAAATAACTAGAAAACAACTTTAAACCATAATATTATATATTTCACTTATTTATTTGTGGGTGTATTTGCACCGTCCGGGCTATTATATGCTAATATTTACACTAATATTAAACCCCTGCCTCCTTGAAACAAGTAAAACAAACTAAATGAATTTGCAGTCTATTTTGCGTGTCTATAGGTGAAGAAAAAACCTCGATAGTTTTTCTTTTGTAAATTGTTCGTCTCATCTCACTACTTGTTCAGTTATCCTCATATCTACAAATATTTTTAAAGATATAAAGGCATAATTGATAGAAAATGTTCTCAGATTCACGTATAGACAGAGAAAGGGTCCGTTTAGTGGAGAAAAATACCTCCAATACACCCAACAGTGATTCGAACCCCGTTATCCCCGTCATCAGTGATACACTATATTGCGAGCTGATGCCTTTGAAGGTTAATCTTACCGTGGCTATATTAGTCAATTGCTATGTTCACAAAAGTAGCATATTTATGTATATTAGCATTTTTACGTTGTTAGATTATTTGCTTCAAATCTCGTAGATTACGGTGAACAAGATATGCAGAGATAATGGAAGATATAGAACCTTGTTCAAGGTAATGGCTAGCTAACCTATTGGGAAGACATAGAATCAGATAGGAGGATAACATTAGAATGGACCTTAAAGGGATAGGGTGTAATTAGGTGGACTGGATGGATAGCTAAAGATAGGGATATAGGTAATGAGGTGGACTGGATGGTGCTAGCTAAAGATAGGTTTAGGATGTAATGAGATTAACTGGACTGAGTTAGCTCAAGATATGGATAGGGTGTAATGAGGTGGACTGGATAGATAACTAAAGATAGGGATAGGGGTCATGAGGTGGACTGGACAGAGCTAGCTCAAGATAGGGATATGGGTAATGAGGTGGACTGGATAGCTATCTAAAGATATGGGTAATGAGGTGGACTGGATAGCTAGCTAAAGATATGGGTAATGAGGTGGACTGGATGGATAGCTAAAGATAGGGATAGGGTGTAATTAGGTGGACTGGATAGCTAGCTAAAGATAGGTTTAGGATGTAATGAGGTAAACTGGACCGAGCTAGCTCAAGATATGGATAGGGTGTAATTAGGTGGACTAGATGGATAGCTAAAGATAGGGATATGGGTAATTAGGTGGACTGGATGGAGCTAGCTATAGATAGGTTTAGGATGTAATAAGATTAATTGGACTTAGTTAGCTCAAGATATGGATAGGGTGTAATGAGGTTGACTGGATATATAACTAAAAATAGGGATAGGGGTCATGAGGTGGACTGGACAGAGCTAGCTCAAGATAGGGATATGGGTAATGAGGTGGACTGGATGGAGTTAGCTAAAGATAGGGATAGGGGTAATGAGGTGGACTGGATGGATAGCTAAATATAGGGATAGGGTGTAATTAGGTGGACTGGATAGCTAGCTAAAGATAGGTTTAGGATGTAATGAGGTAAACTGGACCGAGCTAACTGGACCGAGCTAGCTCAAGATATGGATAGGGTGTAATTAGGTGGACTAGATGGATAGCTAAAGATAGGGATATGGGTAATGAGGTGGACTGGATGGAGCTAGCTAAAGATAGGTTTATGATGTAATGAGATTAACTGGACTGAGTTAGCTCAAGATATGGATAGGTAGGTGTGGCAATGAATAGAGTAAGTAAGTATGATTATTTACTACCTCCATAATATGTGTATATTATGTAATATAATATGCATAGCGTGTATATACTACGCATATTAATATAATATACTATACAGTGTATATTTTGCATATTAATTCTTATATGTATTATTGTGTGTAATAATTATGCTGTCTCTCTTCTCTATTTACTTTTGTTTTTTACATTCATTTCCATTTTGACATGGCCATTAATATACTCAATATTTTAAATTGTTATGTGTTTGTATATTTTAATCATTTTGTAGACATATTATAAATTATTTCTTAATTATATAATATAAATAGAGCATACGTATGTTTATAGATGTTAAATAGTTAAATGTAGGAAAAAAGCACTGTCTTTAACGTCACCTAAATAAAGACGATATTTCTATATAGAAAATGCATTTGTTAATGTGAAAATGGAATAAAATGTTTGAAGTTTCGAGAAAACTTGGGATCACGTACAACGACCGAATAATAGTATACAATACAAAAATAAGCCAAAAATAATTATTAATATTATTATTAGCAGCGCGTCTTACTACCCGTTCGGGTTATACGCACTTACGCTAATGTGTAATGGTAGGGTGATTGTGAGATGAAATGAAGGACCTACAGTTTAACGTGGAATCCGAACCACGGTGGAGGCCTGGCATTCCCCACATTCACAAGATGTGATTAATANATTGTGAGATGAAATGAAGGACCTACAGTTTAACGTGGAATCCGAACCACGGTGGAGGCCTGGCATTCCCCACATTAACAAGTTGTGATTAATACACACGTATTGTCAAAGGTGAAGGAAGGGTTTGGTAATCAGATAAATCTGTGCCGGGACCGGGGATTGAACCCCAGCCGCCAGTACAGAAATTTGACACCTTACCCCTAGACCGCCAGGTCACACAAAAATAATTAGAGTTGATGAATATCAAGTGAAAGCTAAAACAAGAAAAGATATTAGACAAGGATGAAACCTATCCACGATTATAGTGTGCTGAAAGTTAAGAGGATCTTCAATAACTACATTTTAAAAAGTATTAAATACTAAAAACTGGATATATATATATATTTAAGTATTAATACGGCGTAAACATGTCATGCTATGCAGTGAAGGAGAAATCAGTCAAATTAATTTAGAACTAGAGGAAGAGAGGAAATAATGTACGAACTAAAATAACCGAACATAACAGAAGAAATAATCTTATAAGTATAATATCGCAGGCGAAGAAAGCCTTTAATAATAAGAAGACATTACTAACCTTGACTAGTATAAATTTGGAAATGATGAAAAAGTTCGTAAGGCAAATAAATGTATGGAGGATTTATGCGTTTTACGAATGGGAAACATGAACCGTTGGCGTAACCGAAAGGAAAAGATTAGGAGCATTTGAAACGTAGTGCTAAAGAAGAATATTGGAATAAATCATGAATTGAGATGGTATCAAAGTACAGAAGTTCTAAGAAAAGCAAGTGAAAACAGAAAACTTTGGAAAAGTAAACAGTAAACAGCAAAGAAGAGTTAACATGGTAGGTCATATTCTGAGACATTATAGTTGTGACGAAGATAATTATAAAAGTAAATGTGGAAGGGATAAATTAAAGAAAAAGAACCTAACTGGAGAGTAATAATCAGATAGAAGTTGATGTTGGCAGATAAAGGTACAAAGAATTTGGCCCAGGATAATCAAAAGTGAAAAGCTACAGCAAACCAATCGCAATATTGATGACCTAATGATGAATAATTATATTATTTTTATATTTTGAAATGGGTAAACTTGTATGGTGTTACACAGACTACGTAATTGCTTTATTTTGGCAGGAATTTATTTTTTATTTGTAAGTGTATCTATTAATCAACTTTTAATTATAATAAAACATGACATAGCCATTCTTTAAATATACAACATAAATTGTGTTAATAACCTTTTATATTAGATATTTATAAGTATAAAGAAGATTTGGATTTGATCTTGCTATACTAATTAATAACTACTTATGTAGTTGTGTTTGTTTTAAAAAGAACTTAAATTTTGAGTTGAACCGCAACTAATATAAACCAGTTTTTTTTAGTATTCGTCATGCAATGAACACAGTATTTTATTTTACTCAAGGAATTTAACCAATCGATTGGTAAATTAATTATCTAAAACAAATTTTCATGGTTCATAAATTGGGACGCTAGAAATATTATAGAACCAACTTGAGCTTCAAGATGTTCTTGTTCAGTCTTTATGAAGATCTATAGTCAAATGAACTAAAATAAAACTTGCGTGACATTGTCAGATAACTCATATCGGCTCTGAAAGAATTAGACTGAGCTTCAAAATGTTTATGAAAGTTACGTCAGTATGTAATGAGGCAACTACTGTTTGGCAAGATTTATTGGATTCAGGGAATATAGATTATGAAAAGACTATTATATTATGTTTTCATGATACCTATTTTTTAGCTAGCTACATGTTCCTGGTGCTGCCCGGGTGAAGTTAGTGCGTGCTCTCCTGAATTTTCTCTTTGGAAATGAGGTTGAAATTTCTCCTCGATGATTAAGTTATTTGGAAAACCAATTAATAATATATTCAACATTAAATTCTGTTAGTTAACAATCTTAATCGTGTAAATATGTCGTTAAACTACATAAAATTATCCAATTATTGTGATAAAAATGAAATATGGAGAAAAAATCAACTATACAAATTCTGACCTTTAGCTTATTCGGTAGCGTGTCTGCTAATTAATCTAGGGATCTCGGGTTCGATTCCTCGGAGTCGGTTCAGAAAGTTCACGTTAAATATCCAATATTAATAATCAATATAAAAATAAATTGTTTAAAATATGTTATAACAATTTGATGACTGGTGCATGCGTAATAAATTGTAAAGAGTTATATTATGATTATGGACGATTCTAATACAAAAGATAGAGTAAATTTATTACGATCTGTGACCTGTAGATTATTTACGTACAAACTACTACTCAGGGCAAACATATTTTATGTTTTTTGAAATTAATAACTAATATTATGAATTTAAATCAAGTCACAGTGCTATATACACGTAAATATTAATCTGATATTTCAGAAAATATTAATTTTTATGTATGTCAAAAATAAATGGAGCAACTGGGTTAAGTTTATAATGGATTATAAATATGGAAATGGAACTAAGCTAAGCAAATTATTTATCCCTCCTCCAAAAGCGAACCAGGGTATCCTTGGTTTGTGGTAAATCCCTCTCACAATTAAATCACACCTAAGGAAAGGTTTTTAAAAGAAGAATTAGTATGACACCTTATGATGAGCACAGTCATTAGAGTGTATACAGAGCTAGGAGTCCCAATTCAATCCCTTGCATAACCGAAAAATATATAATTGTTGAAATGTTGGTTTCCCTTTTCACAGTAATCAATTAACGGTCGGGGACTGGATTTTATGTCTGTTATAAGTTTAACTTAGTTATGTACTGATTTAATCAGTCATTTCATAAAGTGCACGTTAAATACCCCATATAAATTAAAATGAATTTCAAAGAGGTTAAAATTATTTCCTGTTATTTGAGATAATTTTTAACGTAAGGAGCCAAGTAGTTTTACACTACTTTAACACTTGGAAGAGTTCATAAACATCTATCTAGTTTATTTTTTGATACGAAACGATAGATTGAGGTACTTAAATACACTTATTGTTCATCGTGAGTTAAATACAATCCAAACAGTATCACAGATTAATGTATTCTAAGCAAATATGAAGATCAATTCTTCATTTGAAATTCCAATAAGATTCATAATGAATCTTGATAGGCATGGATGTTTAAATAACACCCATTATTTCATTAATTGTAGAGGTTATTTTTAAAATAAATGGGTCATAGCTTTGATTATATAGACACATTCATACATATACACACATATACACACATATACAATATGTATATAAACATATAAACACATATAATATATATACATTATATGTATATGCATATATACACACATATACACACATAAACAAATATATAATATATATACATAATATATATATGCATATATACACACATATACACACATATAAACACATAATATGTATATGCATATATATACACATATAATATGTATATACACATATATGTACATATATAATTATACTGTATATGTGTACATTTTCAGCACCGCATCTTACAACCTGCTCAGCCTATATGCATACAAATATTTACTTAATACGCTAGTATAATTGGGTTGAGTAAGGTTGAATTTAGAGGGATTGTACCTGCATTTGCGCGAAGAAAGAGTGAAAAACTATTTAGAAAAAAACCCACACTCAGTGCACCCGACCGGGATTTGAACCCCGATATTCCTGCCATCGGCAGCCTAATCTATTAAGAGAGTTTGACTCCTTATGCCATTCAGCCACTGAAGTGGGTCCGTCGATTATGAATAACACCCGATGTTATTGAGTAAGAAAATTCATTTCATAGATTAAAAAAATTATTCAATATAATACCGCTATAATTATTTATACACAATCCATGAAAAATATTTATCATCAAAGAAATAAAGGTATGATATCTATATTAACTTACTACATGACTATCAAACATTAAATCTAGAGTCAATCTCTATTTTGAAGGGTGTTTTTTTTTTACCTATATTTTACTTTTCGTCCACGCAATACGCATTTAATTATAATAAGGAAATGGACATAGAGAAGGTGTGATGTAAAAGAAATGTACCCGTTTTTACATGGGGGTAGAGTGATAAACATCTGGTACATCTGGACAGGATTTGAATCCCAAACTTTTCCACTGGGAAATCAGAAAAGACGAGACTGACGCTTACTCCCCGTGTCCACCAAATCGGTTAAAATTTTGTAGCTAAGAAAACCGAGATCAATACAACTATTGTTAGTAATTTTATATTTTCATTTTGCTATTTTTTTTCTATCTTTTCATACGAAATAATTTTAGTTTGATTAATTTTACTGTATGATGTTCAGAGCATTAACTATATTTTTTGAAACGACCACAATAAACGTTATAGAAAAATCTTTAGGCTTAATTTAAAACTAAAATTCCCTTCACATGTAGAAAATAATGTTAGTGCAATTTATTTTTTTACCAATAATAATTATCATAAGGCTTAAATTACTCTAGATAATTTCCATAAATTTAAATGTAATAATTATTGATTATTTATAGGATTATTAGAGGACATGTTTTTAGGCATTGCTTAAAATGGAACGACTGATTTCCTTAGTTTTGAAAGATTTAACTACACCAACGTTTTAAATATTTTACCATATAATATTTTAATGAACAATTATTGTCATATATACGACTATCTTACACTTATAATGGTTTACTTTGCCATTTAAGCTGAAATTTATATTTTAGAACATCTGATATTTTAATAACCACAAATCCTAAAGTCATTTAGCTGTAAGCTTTGTTCTAACATATTTAGGCATTTTAACAATAATTTGAAATGAATTTATGCACTGTTTAAATTTTTATTATGTTTGCGATGTAGCCTTTTTCTAAAAAATAAATATTTCATTATTTTATGCCTAAATGTATTTTGCACTTGACTTAAAAAATTAGTGTTAATATAATTTTTGTGAAAACGTTTGTGAAGATATTTGAAACGATGTTTAAGTAATATTTTATAACATTTATCTTACACAAGTACTTTCAAATGTCCTGATAACAAATGTTTTTTAATATTATTTAGATTATGTGGAATTATAAAAGTCTAAATACTTTTTATTTCGAAAGTTGATACACAATTAACAACTTATGTACTATGTGTTTAAAATAGACGCTTTAATTTTATAAAAACAACCTAATCAAATATATTGCTTTTCTAATGTCCCTATTATCGACAAATGAATATCACC
>CABFOV010000153.1:6829-36174 GCA_902141375.1 Timema poppense
CCCCCCCCCCCCCTCTCCCCTCTTCTATCTTGTATAGCCCACTAACTGCATTTATTTAGATGGCGAAACAAATATTGATGGAGCCTTTACACATTTCACGGAATCGCTCGTGGTGATATAGATTCACAACATTGGTGTGCACGCGGACATAGTCGTTGGTATTGTCCGGTTTGTAGGTAACTTATAGGTCAAGGTTTGAATCCTGGCTGCGTATATTAAGGTACCTATTATTTTCTAAATGTTTCCCACTCTCCCTCCACGAAAATGCAGCTTTATTTCCTCATAATTCTATCTTAACTATTCCCCACCCATTGAGTGTAAATAAATGGGTTTATATGACGTGGAGTATGGGGAGGAAAAAAATAATGTTTAGGCCTTGTTTTTAGAAGTAGACTAACATTTTTCTTAATTTGAGAACTCTATAAACATGTTTCTTATGATATATTATTCTAACATTCTTTTTTGGTACCTATTTAATTTACTAGCCATCGTTTGAGCGTAATGGTTTTATAATTTAATTTCATCAATGTAGCTTCAGTTAGTCTTCACACTTTTCCTAAATTTGCCCCAAACTAGCTGCTCACTTAGATGATCTTCCTAAAGACCTTAAACATTAATGTTTCTCAAAGAAGCTTTAGTTTTATGTCTTTCAATTCAAATTTTGTTAACCTCTGACCTCCTGAAAAGTTAATAAGTCTCTAGAGAATACGGCTTTTCTATACCTTTCTCCTCTGTCCGAAGATCTTAGTTATATAAAACTTAAATTTTAATCACACTTCCTAATCATTTTTAAGTTAAGCGATAGTTCTCAAACTTTTCTTTTAGATTGTACTCCTTGGTCATGACCAAAAGTCTAATGTACCTCCATGATGAAATTTACTAAAATGGCAAATGTCAGGTAATAAAGGAGAACATTTCCCTTAGACGCCTTGAAAATTCCCCGACACGTGGTTCTCTTGTCATTGTGACAAGTTTTCCTTTGAGAGATGCTTGTGTACCCCCTGAAAGTCTTGTAAGTACCCCAGTTTGAGAACCGCTGAGCTTGAGTCTTACTGAACATTTTCTTGTGAAACTTAAATCTCTGATGAACGTGTTTCAAATGTACAGCTATCTTTATGCACCACGTTTTACAAACCATCCTGGCACTAATGAGGTAGGGATGTGGAAGGTAGAATTTGAGAGAAAACTCACCCACCTTTGCTTAAAGGGGGAGTGGTAGATAATTTTAATAACAAACTTGGAACGTCAGGTCAGAATTTGAACCACGGCCTCCACCGCCATAGGGAAAACCGGAATATGCAAGGAATGACAAGCAAGGATTCTAGCCACGACTTTCCCCGTCATAAGGAAAACCGGACTAGACGAGTAGGAAGGAAGGCTGAGAGTAAATGTGTCCACATTTGTGCGAAGGGAGGGCAAGAAACCATTCTAGAAAAAACTAATCATACTTTGAGCGCCTGGTCAGGATTCAAACCACGACCTCCCTCGTCATCGGGAAAACCGGAATATACGAGTAGGAAGGAAGATTAAGAGAAAATGTACCCCACATTTACGTGGAGGGAGAATCTAAACCCATTCAAAAAGAATCCTCTCCATTTTAGCCAGCCGGGATTTGAACCCCGAAGTACCGGTCACTGGCAAATCAGGCATGTGCTCACCACTCTGGGTATTAAGTATTTATGTAGCATCAACAAAATATCCACTGGTGATTCCGTGAACTGTCCTTTGGCTCCATCACTGGACCAAAAATCATGTTTACATTTTGTGCAGGAATACATCAAGGCTATAAAATTCGTTTACCCTGAATGGTAAACCTCTGATTCGATTTATAGGAAGCCCACTTTCGACCACCAACACTGATTTAAATTCACTAAAATTTGTCAAGTTGGCCCGGTTGGTAACATGTGTGTCTAATATCTTGGGTTCGATTCCTGGCATGGGCTAAAAATGTACCATTGGGGAAATGTTGGTTTACCCTTTCACAGTGATGAATTAATGGCTGGGGGCTGGATGTTGTCTGTTCTAGATTTAAATTTGTTTATAAGTCGTGTTGTGATATAATCAGTATGTTCATAAAGTGCACGTGAAATACTTCCAATAAATAAATAAAATCAATAAAAAATACTAGAATTTGGCATTCTGGAAATAGGTATTGATTTATTAAAGTTAATCTAAAAAGTTAACAAAATCTTAATACTTCCTTATGGATCTCTGAATAATTTATTATCAAGCTATTAATTTTTCATTTTATTTTGATCACCACGTTTTACTACCTGTTCGGTTTATACGCATAAACTTTAATAGTGTAAATACAAGTGTAATATATTTTTCCCGCCTATGTGGCAACACGAGTTTACAGTTTTAGAATAATTGGTTTCCTATTAAAATCAGAATGTAGCAGTCTTCTTTGAGGGAACACAGGGGTGGTCCAACGTTTTCCATCCCAAGGGCCAAATTTCATTATCAGTTTGCACCGCGGGCCGAAGATATATTTGGTAATCCCGCTAACCTAATATAGGTTTATTAACAATACTTAATTAACCATTTTACTTTCAATATTTTTTTTATATATATTATTTTTGATTGGTAGAATCTTTCCAATTTTATTGCCAGAAAAAGTTGATTACCTTCTCACAAATACTGACATATATACGTACACACTTTCACAAACTAACCTAGTATTATAAATATAAAATAATATATTGATTACATATAATTTTTAATCCAATAAATTCACAATAAAATGCAATTATGACCTTTTTTTTAAAATATATATTTACATTAAAATGATTAGCTATTTCAGATTTGCCATCAAGGGGCTCCTTTTAATTGTCCTCCAGAACACATACGGTGAGGGTCATATTTTCAGTGAATGCGGGCCGCCAGTTGGACCACACTGGCCTAACCAATAAGCTGCGCCATAATAGAGCAATGCAAGGAAAGCTTTTTTAGTTTCCAGGTTAAACTAGGTTACTCTAAATGAACGAGAAATAAAACGTTAACCCGCTTCGGTGGTCAAATTGAGTAGGGCGTCACTGAGTGACTCTCTCAATAGGCTGGACTGCTGGTAATGGGGAGATTGGGGTTCGTATTCCGGTTGGGTGTAGTGATGGTGGTTTGCCACTCTCCCTCCGCGCATTAGGGTACACTTTCTCAAAAATTCAACCTTACTCATCCCTAATGCATTAGCGAAATTAGTACGTGTGAGTATAACCTGAACGGGTAGTAAGACGCGGTGCTAAATAAATAAAACAAAACTGTGAAAAAGTTCCGAAACTCACTCACACAATCTTGAGGTGGGGAGTGTTGGGTACGCGAGACACAGTGGTTTTGCAGTTTTTGTATAAAAACTTATTTTGGCCAAAATAAATAAAATTTTGCTTCATTAGAAACACATTAAAAAAACTTTCACATGTTGATATCAACAGTAATTGTTGAATATCTATCATGAGCATAGCGGCGTTAGATGACAAACTTTTTTAATGAAGAGAAAGCCGTTAAATTCCAAAATACCCTTGATAGATATTTAGGAACGGTTTATGTCATGTGAAGAAAATTAAATTATGTTTTTACTGGAGTGATAGTTGATTTATTTTGACAAAAAAATTGTTTTGATATAAAAAAAACTGTAAAAATACTTTACATAACTTGTGCTCTCTTCACTTTCACCGTAAATATAAATAATCTCTAAGATCTGACCAAGTCCTTCGGTCAAGCTCTAATTAAAGGAGTTCTCGGAAGTTTACCCTTGAAACGTTTTAGGCCCGTGTTATCTGGACATATTTTTAGCGGCAGGTGGGGGAGCAAAAATAATACCGTAGTCTACCTTTGCCCCTGGATGGTTTGATTTATTAGTAGTGGCGTGGTCTGTTACTCATTATTCTACTAACACGACTCTTACTGACACGCAATACTAGCCCGTCAGGCAGATGTTTGCATACTGGTTACAAGAGGAGCTATAGTAGAATGCTGGTAGGACGAGCACTATCTGACGGCTACAAAAGTTACTAAAACAATTCACTGTATTCATACATCAAGTAATATGATCGACAACCGTCACCTTTAATAGATACTGGGTGACCTGGTGGTCTAGGGGTAAGGTGTCTGATTTCTGTGCTGGGGGCCCGGGGTTAAATCCTCGGTCCCGTTACAGACTTATTTAATTGCCAAACCCTTCCTTAACCTCTGACAAGACATCTTGTGGATGTAGGGAATGCCAGGCTTCCACCGTGGTTCGGATTCCACGTTAAACTGTAGGTCCTCCATTTCATCTCAGAATCACCCTACCATTACACATTAGCGTAAGTGCGTATAACCCGAACGGGTAGTAAAACGTGGTGCTAATAATAAAAATAATAATTTGATAGATACTATCCATATCATTAACATAATATCAATAATATACTAAAAATATAGCAATCTTGATCACAAAAATGTCTGTATTTTTTAAACTGTTCTTCCTACAAAATCATACTATTATTATACAATTTATTTTCCTACGAATGGATCTGTTTGACAGCCATACAAGCTACCAAAACTGTTACTTCCACACCCGCCTCTGTGGCGTAGTTGGCTAACGCGCTTGTCGTGTTGAGCTCGGCTGCTGAGGACGGGGAGATCGAGGTTCGAATCTCGGTCGGGTGAACTGGGGGTGGTTTTTCCTAAATGGTTTTCCACTCTCCCTCCACGCAAATGCGTGTTCACTTCCTCTAATTCAACCTTCCCAATTCCTAATCCATTAGAGTAATTAGTACTTAAGGCGTATAACCCGAACGGGTAGTAAGACGCGGTGCTAAATATTATTATTATTATTGTTACTTCCACGTATTCACACATCAGGTCATGTGAAATACAAACGTCAATTTTGATAGATATTATCATTACTTAGTAAACAGCACTAATAATAATAGTAGTAAAATGTGATCATTGACCTAAAATAAAGTTAGTGTTTTCTATAAGTTGGTTCCCTCCAAAACTCTACTGAAAAGTTAATTTCACTTTGACTCGTAGAATCAGAAGCTTTATTAAGTGTCCTTACTTCGGTGGACATATTTTGGTAAAGAATGGAACAAGAGCACGGGTTAAAAGAAATCTTTAAGAAACTTGGTTTATTCGTTAGAAATAAAAGTTCATATTTTCGCATCTTACCACGATCTATGTAGCAATAACAGATAATTTTCAAATAACATTCATATTGCTCTTGCTCTCTTTTTTTTAGCACTGCCTTTTACTATCCACTTGTGTAATGCGTATACGTACTAATTACACTGATGTTTTAGGGACGAGGAAGGTTGAATTTAGAGGAGGTGTACCCGCATTTGTGTGGAGGGGAAGCGAAAAACAATTTAGGAAAAAAAACTGTACACCCGACCGTGATTCGATCTCTGATCTCCCCGTAATCGGCAGTCGAGTCTAATGAAAGTGTGACGCCCTAGAGAGAGACCGACCATACGGCCACCGAAGCGGGTCCTTCACATAGCTTTTGAGAAGTGGTATTCAACCTGAGGTACGTAAATACATCCTAGGGGTCCCTACAACTTGAAATATATTACATATTTCTCATTAGTTTTGATAAAATTTATTCAATTTATTTTATTTGTAGACATTTAGAAAATGTATAACTTGCATTATGGGGAGGCGTAGGGGTAAAAAGCAGAAGGGGATTTATATTTGGGGGAATACGAACTAAAAAAGTTGAATGCCATTGCTTCATAGAGAACTATAAGGTTGACCTTCCAAACAAGATTACAGCATTGTAAAACATAACTGTGAATTTCATCAGCGTTTTCTATACCAGACTCCCCCAGCAATTCATATCTTCCTTTGAGACCACCAAAAAGGTCCTCCCTCCCCTCCACTTCTGAATACTATCCCCCCCCTCCGTCAACCGACGACATCACAGCCCAAGGGGATCCCACTTGATAAATACGCCCCCATAGGAACACACAAAACTATTCAACACCGCCATCACAGTCGCCTCGCAATCATTTCAATAGGAAGAGGGAGACATTTTGGGGGTTGGCGAGGTGAAAGGGGTGGGGGAGCTACGTCTCGGGTTCTTTCGACCATGAAGATTGTGACGTCACACACACATGCACACCACCACCTCCTAAAAGAACTATAAATCTGTGACAACTGACAGCCCTCTGCGAAGGGACTCGCTCCCGTGGATAAAGGAAGGACGGATATTGCACGTCTCTGATCGTCGTAAAAACTTTCTTATCAAACAATTCAGGAGTGTAACTATAACTTTATTTTCTTAGCAATGGACATTTGGAGCACCTTTTAGAAAATACATACTTAATTGTTTGTGGTCGACATTGATAACATTTTAATACCATAAAGTCTGAACCCAGAGGCAAATACACAGATACACAAATAAATGTAAATATACGTATTTTTAATGCATAAAAATATAAAATGTTAAATTATTATTATTATTAGCACCGCGTCTTACTACCCGTTCGGGCTATACGCAATAAAATGTTAAAACATTTAATTAAATTACATTACATGTCCAATGTGTTGTCCCTAATTATCACGGCCACTCAATAAGTCCACACGTTAATCCGTTTTCAGCGACATCTTTAATATGAAACTTCTACGCTTGCTGTCATTATTTAAGATCTAACACCGCGTCTTACTACCCGTTCGGGCTATACGCTTAAGTACTAATTACGCTAATGGGTTGGGAATTGGGAAGGTTGCATATAGAGGAAGTGAACCCGTGTTATGTGGAGGGAAAGTGGAAAACCATTTAGGAAAAACTACCTCCAATTCACTTGAGTGAGATTCGAACTTCGATTTCCCCGTTCTCGGCAGTCAAGTTCAACACGAAACTAGAACGTTAGCTAACTACGCCACCTAGGCGGTTTGCTGTCATTTATTGTTGTCCAGATTTGTTTGGTGTGCTTTTTTGGGCTTTTGCCTATGTGTTTCGAGTTATTTTATAGTTATTGATAATATATATCAAAATTTACAGGATGTAGATCATATGACCTGACGCATGAATACGCTAAAATAGTTTTAGTGACGTTTTCTAGCTGCTTATGTAGGAATGATTGCCTGAAAGGTCTTTTTTTCCCACCAAATTCCTGCTAAATTGTAGAATTCAGTTAGAGGGGGAAGGAGGCCTTTCTTCAGATAACATCCCTATCTAATCAGGGTTTATATCTATTCACAAGGAAATCGGGGCATAGAATTAGTTTCTTGTGGAACAGTCATACTCCAAAGCCACGTACAGAAGGGTGTAACGTGTGGGCGTCACATGAACGCGCCGTGAATATGCCGGAACAGCCGGCTACTAGTTGCTGTGGCTTGGTTTAGTGCTATGTATTTAATGAAAAAGTGAAAATAAACTCTTTTTTTTTGTGCCCTTTTCTCTTTGATACGACGCTAGCAACCTTAAATCTTTAATTTTACATTCCGCTGCATCAATTTCTATAGAAGTATCAATTTCTAAGCAGGTGTTATTATTAAAAAAATAATTTTGGGTAGTAATTTGGGTGTTTCGGGTTCCATACAGTCTCTTTACTTTTGTAAATCTCGATAAATTCAAGCGATTTATTCCCACTCCACATATTTGTCATTTTATCAAAGTCAATCGAAGTAAGAAAGTAAGTAAATTAAAATAGTAAGTAGAGTAAAGTAATCAGACCACCATTCGCACATCAGCCGTGAATCACGCCCAGACACACACTGCGAGCACTCTATAGTGTTTGGTCTGAAAACCGACAGCCGCCGTGAATCACGCCCAGACACACTGCGAGCACACTATAGTGTTTGGTCTGAAAACCGACAGATCAGAACGAGCCGTCTTGCGAGCATCACACTACACGCTCGCTTCGCTGTCTGTCCAAACGAACGACAATATATTGTTGCTTACATTACATGTTACACTCATCATACATGTACATGGCCTAATAACGCCAGTTGCATCACAGCACCAATACCACAACAATAACAACCACTTAGGTGAGTGTCTCATGTAAAGCTTACCCAGCCTGGTTTTGTCGATAACAAAGAGGCAGGGTCTCGGGTCCCGCCTGGGTGTATTAAGGGTGTCTTTTTATAAATGGTTTCCCACTCACCCTCTACGAAAATGGTGGTACATTTCTTCTAGATTCTACCGTCTTCATCTAATCCCATTAAATTAATTAAATGCCTAGAGCCTAAATGGGCATTAAGACGCTCTGCAAAAAATAAAAGTTAAAAATTTTAATATATTTGACCGAGTGTAGCGAGGTCCCGTTTCAACTTGACCATTTAGAATTTCGTCTGTCTGCCCGTCCGTCCGTATGTTTGTTTCGCGATACTATTGAATTTGTGGATCAACTTTAATAAAACTTGAGTGGGATATTCTTTGAACTTAGGCCTAACGATCTATGAAGGGCTACATGGTTTTAAAATCTGGTCTTCCGTTTTAAGATGGTTGCTGCTCAAAAGGTTTTTCGATGTATACTTCATTTCAAGTGATTTTAATTTAAGATTATAAGCAATTGATTAACTAAGGTGTTAAAAAAATACATTTCAAGACTGGGCACCGGCCACCGGGGCTCTTCTACTGATCAAGCTTACCTTAGCCTAACCTAACCTAAAAATATTCGTGTCTGTAATTTAGTTAACTTAAGACACGAGACTGAAGTAACGCATGACAGTTAGGTCCCCCGTGGGCCTCGCCTATTATCAAATTAGTGGTGGGATGGCATAGCAACATGACGTGTCCGCAATCTGGACTCCTCCCCATATACCTAACAATCTCATTTTCGCAATCAGGACTGTTCGGAATCAGGACACCTCAAGACTGCTGTCTTAAACTACATGAACAACTGTTATTCACTCTGAATATAACGTACTATTGATTATATTATTAATTTGTTCTTTGTTTATCTTCATCAGCAAGGAAATATTAAAATTTCAAATCCAAAGTGAAATATTAAGATTGCAATAGCAATAATAATAACATGGAGGGAGCTAAGTTCGCTCTTAAAACATAACTACTAGTAAGACTCTATTAACGATAATAACATGGAGAGCGCGAGGTCTACTGTTCACAGAACTACTAGTAAGACTGTAGTAACAATAATAACATGATGAGCGCGAGGTTTACTGTTCACAGAACTACTAGTAAGACTGTAGTAACAATAAGAACCTAGAGGGAGCGAGGTCTACTGTTCACAGAACTACTAGTAAGACTGTAGTAAAAATAAGAACATGGAGGTAGCGAGGTCTACTGTTCATAGAACTACTAGTAAGACTGTAGTAACGAAAATACCATGGAGTGAGTGAGGTCTACTGTTGACAGAACTACTAGTAAGACTGTAGTAACGATACTAACATGGAGGGAGCGAGGTCTACTGTTCACAGAACTATTAGTAAGACTGTAGTAACGATAATAACATGGAGGGAGCGACGTCTACTGTTCACAGAACTACTAGTAAGACTGTAGTAACGATAATAACATGGAGGGAGTGAGGTATACTGTTCACAGAACTACTAGTAAGACTGTAGTAATGATAATAACATGGAGGGAGCGAGGTCTACTGTTGACAGAACTACTAGGAAGACTGTAGTAACGATAAGAACATGAAGGAAGCGAGTTCTACTGTTTACAGTTATGTTTTCGTAAATTAATACCCCCCTTGATTATGTAGTCTACAAATGATAAACTACATTATTAATTCAACAAACGAGGCTCTCTATGCGTGCTATTCAAATCAAGATATTACGCGCACGCGTAGTAAAACTCTTAACAAGTCGCACGCCACATTTCTAAACACGAGCTGGGGAAGTAATCATCGTGATGTACTCGCTGTGCACACGCATACCACGCTCCACAAGATTTTTTTTTTTGTACACTGCGGCTAACTACCCGTCCGGGATATCTACATATTTATATTAAAGTATTGAGTGTGAGTAAGGTAGAATATATAGAAAATGTACCCTCATTGACATTAAAGGAGAGTAATAAACTATTTGGTAAAACACATTTTTATACCCAGCTGGGATTGCAAACCTCCGCCTTCATGTAACCGGCAAACCAGACAAAACAAGATTGATGCCTTCACCCGGTATGGGTTTAATATATCTTAAAGAGTTGTCAAAACATATTTCTTGGTGTATGAATGAGCACTATACAAGAAAGTAGATTTGGTTGATAATTTTATTTTTCTGCACCACATTTTACTACCTGTTAGCGCCATCTGTATATTTACACATGAGGTCGAATTTAGAGACAATGTACTCTAATTTGCATTAAGGAAGTGTGTCAAATAATTAAGGATTAAAAACTATGCTAAGAACATTCGATCGGGATTTAGCGACAAGGTGTTCAAGTATCTAATGCTACAACTGGTAACGGTTTAAAATAAGAGGGAATAAATATTTCAGAACAGTATACAGGCAATACCTACCATGAGGATATACTCTGGACTCACTGTTATCACTCATAATGGAATGCGTTTCCACAAACGAGACTGGATACAAACCCCGTTTTGAAAACTCTGTCTTGCGCATTCGTGTCAACTTTGCCTAGCCCATTGAGAGACACGCGAGAACAATGCAACCTGCGACTACTATGATGTGTGGGTTACATGTGAAGGTACAGGTGTGATTGAGTCACTGAGCAGTCATTCAACTCACTGTTGCATCTCACTTTATGTACAAGATAGAGGGTAGTTTTAAAATCATTCTTTCTTTATCCAATAGCAATTAAGGCCGTCGTCTACTTTAACGGAAATATCCTTACACTGTGATATTATAGGAATGAAAGTCCTAAAGCTCAAAACCACTAAAACTCTTCTCAATCATCTTAGAATGTTTTGTTGTAGCCCTATTAAGGTAGGGTGGCAGGGGACGCTTGAGAAAAGGCTAGTGTTTCTACTATTTTTATATCAACACAGTTTATGGCTAAAATAAATGAAATATTACTAGTTTAATTTTCTTCGCATGGTGATAACAATATTTTAAAATATATCTCTAAGGAGCATAGCGGCATTAGATGAGAAACTTTTTAAATGAAGAGAAAAAGTTGTAATTAAATTCCAGGGCATCCTTGATAGATATTCAACAACACTGTTGGTGTCACCATGTGAAGAAAATTAAATATTGTTTGTAGTGAAGCAGTATTTGAAATATTTTGGTAAAAAAAAAAATGTTCCCTGAAAACCCCAAAAACACTGCGTCCCATATATCCCCGTCTTAAAACTTGAATATTTGTTTGAGGAAGGTTAACTTTTGGTTTAAACCATATTATGGCACTTACAAATATTATTTTGCAGTCAAAGTGATAACATTTTATTTTATGGTCGTTTTATAGCATTGATTATATCTTTCAAAAGTGAGTATAAATTTCTAGCTGTATCAAACGCGTCTATGGTGAGGGTGATTTGTGACAGCTGTGGATCACATGACTTTTGACGTACGAATAAAAAATAAAAATAGAGTTACTAACTTGTAGCTTTCAGATATTATTTTCTCAAAGGGTGTGGAAAGCTCAATTTTCTAGGGTAGTTGGGGGCTCACTAGAACATTTTACTATATCTTTAGCCATTAGTTTACGTATATATATGGGCTGCTCAAATTCCAGAGGGCTTTGGACCTCCCGACCCCCCTCCTTTCTAAATCCTTGCGTTTTCCTACAGAGTTGTATCAATAAGATAATTATTAGCAGCATTAAAGGGCATATTAAGACCCGACTCATATCCTAGGCCTGTAACCAAGTAGACTGACCGTGATCATTGCTCAACATTCCTCCCCTTGTTGCTCTGCGACTGAACAAACAATAAATCCTCGGCCAACCAACCCTCCCCTTTTGGTCGGTATCAAACCACAGAGATCTAAATCCCTCCAGTTCGACCCAGTCTCCTCCCCTCTCCTATGTGGCCTTGAATCAGTCTGGCGGGGCATGCCGGAGCATTAAGCTCTTAAGGGTCCTCTGTTATGCTAAGTTGATCCCCGTCTCCCTTGTGAAAAGGGATTCTTGGATACCAGAGGGTGTCCATCCAATATGTCACTCTTCCCCTCCCACGGGTTAAGTAGATTACCTTAACATCGCTGCTGGTAATGGTCGCCGTCAAGTGAGGGCCATTTGTGCTGATTGGAGTGAAATCGGATGAGGTGGGGGTTGATAGCGTTGCATCCGAAAGTTGAAGCTATCAAAGATTAGCAGTGACTTTGTTTGAGAGGCTCTTTGTTTTCTTTTTGTTAAAGGATTTCTTGTCTTCAGTGTTGTCAAGCACTTGGAAAACAGGGAATTTTGTAGTAAGGGAACAATGTAAACCCTGTAAATGTCTTACTCCACTCAGTAAGTAATAGTTTTGAAATCTTTGACCGTAAAAATTGGTTAAAAAAACAACTAAAAATAAAAAACCACGCCGTCCTCTTACGGAGTAAGCAAGAAATTGTGCATATAGCTAAACAAACCTGTACTTAATCCATCCTCACTAACTTTCTCCACACTTCCCTATCCTTGCAACTCCCTTCGCTTCAACATCACCAAGTTTTACATGCTCTTTTATTCTTAAAACTCTTAGTATTTCTCTTTTCCACACATTTATTTACAACACTTAGCCACGTCTTACATGACCTACCCATTCCTTTTGATCCACCCACTCTTCCTTCACACTTCGTCACTCGATCCACTCTCATCCGTCCATACAACGATGTTGGCGTTAACACACTTTTATATACTGCCATCTTTGCCTCTTTTGATACTATTCCATTCTTTGAAATAGTTCACATACATACATCCAACTAATCTCAGAAATGTATTCACCCTTCTGTCGATTTCACCATCTCTCCTTCCATTTTTATAGAAGAATCTACCCAGATACACAATCGTCCACTTGTTCTAACAGTTTTACAATTATAAACCAAGCTGACACTCATTTCTTGATCCGTCCTTATAAAAAAACTTCACCTTAGTTTTGGAGACATTTAATTCGAATATCCATTCTGCCTATTGCGTCATTCAATCGAATTAATGCATTCTGCAAGTTACTATAATTTGCCGTCAATAATATGGCACCATCTACATATAGTGGCACTCTTTATTCACATTGTCAATTTGCACACCAACCGTGTCCTAACAAAGTATTCCTATTATTTTTTAAGTTAGCTATAAGTGTTTTAGGACGTTTCGGAAGACCTTTCTTCCTATCTGAATCCTATTGAATATTCAAATAGGAAATGAGTGGTAAAGTCTGTTCACGGTAGGAATTGATTTCTGAAAGGCCTTTTTCCCTACCAGAAATCTATTATATAGTAGGATATTGGTAGGAAAAAGGACCTTTCAGAGAGTAATTCATACCGTGAATGGAGTATACGTTGCACCGCAAAAACTTTCTCACTCTTTGATTTAAATTATACTTATCACTGGTAAGATATGCGAAACAAAATCATCTACATTGTTATAGAAACACATCTCATTTCACCAAAGAGCACACATTAAATTAATGACAATGTTACAAAAACACATTATTTCTTCTGTGCATTTTAAACTCCATTTTAAAAACTATATTTATAGCTAGGAAAATAATGAGTTTTATAAACTATCCTTTTAAGATAAAAGTTTCTTATTTCTAATAGAATTACAGCTTTACGGTGATAAATTATTTCGCATCTAAAATAGTTGTGGAAATATGATCAGAATTGGAAATTTACTCTTAGTAATTTTCATTTGGTAAATGAGATTTGCCATTTTTTTGTAATGTTAAACAGTGCCCAGATACGAGTTTTAATCAAAATCGTTGAAGCAGTTTTTTTGAAAAAAGAAAAAAAACGTTTTAAAAATATGTATGTTGGCTCCTAAGTAAACTACCCCTAATTTTAGCGTTGGAGGGATGGTAATTTAAAAAAAAAATCTAGGGAAGCTCATGAAAACCCTAGAAAATTAAGTTTTAGCCTGACCGGCTCTAATCCCAGTAACAAACGAGATTGCACAACACACTTTTTGGGGTTCAAGGCGTCATGAAACGTTCACATCCCTCAAAATCTCGAATTAATTTTTTTTTTTTTACAATCACGATACTTTCTCTATCCCAGAGGTCGCGAGAGGGTGAAAAGGCCTTCCAAAACCCAGTTTCTACCAAAATAATAACATAGATTTTTTTTAAAGCTGGGTTTTCAGTAGTTCTTATTGCCTTTTATAAAGTATCTCAAGAACTTTACAAGGAATACGTAAACTATTGTAGAGCAACTATCATTGGTGAAATTCACTATACTTACCCATTTCTAGCTGTCAAAATCAACACCCTTTGCCAAAAGTGAGACCTGCTGAACACATCACATGGCTTAGTTCAAAACTTACTGTCCTGTGCTTTTTTTTTATCAATTAAAGTTGGTGACCAGGAGGTCTGGGGTTGAATCCTCGGTCCCGGCACAGATTTATCTGATTGCCAAACCCTTTCTTCACCTCTGACAAGACGTGTATTAATCACAACTTGTGAATGTGGGGAATGCCAGGCCTCTACTGTGGTTCGGATCCCACGTTAAATTGTAGGTCCTCTATTTCATTACACAATCACCCTACCAACAAACATTAGTGTAAGTGCGTATAACCCGAACGGGTAGTAAGACGCGGAGCTAATAATAATAATTAAAAGTTATTACCCCGTGGATCGACTAAAGTGGAGTTGTATTCAATCGTTAGCGGTAGATTTTATGAAGCCAAATTACGGCTGATTAATCGGAAAATCAAGTAAACTTTAACGCTCGTGAAATTGAGTCAATTTTAAAAGTACTCTTGTTTTAAAATAATGATTCGATTTTGTTGTATTTTTAAAACAAATGGTTAAACTATTTCACTGGTTTCAAATCCACTGTTTTCTGAAGTAGAATACAGAAAAGCGTACCACGACGTGTGACGTTTGATTCGAACTATATTGCCTAAAGGTGTTATTCGTGGGGTGAGACGTTTTTTTAATAAGAATCAAATCCACATTCGATTTTTCGGGAAGCAAAACAAAAAGTAAGTCCTTGTCAAAAATGTAACTAAAAGAAGTTGATGTTCTCTAAATGTGACAAGATGCCGTAAAACCTTTTCCTTGTCGAGGGATTTGGTTAATTAGCCAAACTCCTCCTGGCCACGTTTTCGTGAGTGTGAATGAGAAAGGGGTGTAGTGGGTCTATACCTAGGTCCTCGCATAGCCTAGCATCACCGCAAGTTAAAGGGGAGCTAGACCCTGTAGTGAGGGTGGATTCTGTTGTAGCAGTGATGAGGACTCTCTCTACCTGAATAATACATTAGACCGCCTTCATAGACTACGAGCTAGGACAGGGCCTTACCCACGTCTCGAGTCTTTGGGACAATTTCATAGCCAGATTGAGTACGCCTCAAGTGTGGCACCACACTAAATACATGGCGACACATACCTATATCGGAATGGAATGGGCTATAAGTAGGTTCCGTCATGTATTTAGTGTATCGCCATAATTGAGGCGTACTCAATCTGATTATGAAACTGGTCCTTCCAGGTGTACTCTTCAGATCTCGACGAATAAGATCAACCCCATTATTTTGTTGATCATTCTAACATTTCTACTGCTATTGCTGTTAATTCTATGGTTATTGCACATATATCCTTATAGTAAGATAAGAATATTAAAAGTAAACAATTTCCAGCTTGTCGGGAATTTCGAAGGGCCTAGAAAACAAGTGAAAGCCAATACAATAAATAGTTCGACTTAAGCTTACATACGTTGTCTCACAGTCTATTACTTATACTGTGACAACATTTAAAAAAAGAATTAGTAAACTACCCCTTTTTAATTTTCTTCAGTCAAGCGAACATTATTTTGATAATAATATGAAACACTCCCTTCAGAAATAAATTTTTAATAAAATTGCTAAAGACATTTAAAAAAATACATATTTTGTATCTGTAAACTACCCTTTATTTTAGGGCTAGAATAAAAACACTCCCTCCTCCTCATTTTCTCACTGAGGTATGACTATATAGCATATAGGCCAGACAAACACGGAGACAAACATAATCATAGTTGGACTCTTATTTTGGAGGGGAGGGGGTTGTATAAAACGTCAAGATTCCTTTTATTCTTGAGGTAGAAAATTTCCACAAATAAAAATCAAACGGATAAAGTAAAAATTAGGGAGAGATCGGCAAGTTTTCGGAAATATTTGTAATCTCACGAATATATTATATTTTATCTAAGATTATTCTCCTCTTTTTCTCACTACCCTAAAATACCCTTTAAACAATTCTACTACACTGGAACCCGCCTCGTTGGTCCAATGGTATAACTCTTAAGGCGTCAATCTTCCAATAGACTAGGCAGCTGATGACGGGAGATTGGGATGCGAATCCCAAACGGGTGTACTGAGAGTGGTATTTTACTAAATGGTCTTTCACTCTTCTTCCACGCAAATACAGGTTCACTTCTTCTAAACTCAACTTTTCTCATCCCTAACCATTAGCGTAATTGCAACATATTATATACGTATAGTCTGAACGTAAGATGAGGTGCTAGAAATAAACTGCATTAAAAATGACTTTAAAAAACCATTGTCAGGGAGGGCAGGGGGCAGAGGAGTGTTAATCTCTCAACTCTAGCGCCGGAAATGTTAAATACATTTGGGCAGGGCTTGATTGGATGAACCCACACACGCACACATACTATATTACTTTAGTCTCCAACTGGAATCAAACTTGGCTCACTTTTAGACTCGGAGTCGACCCTTTCCCTCCCATGGGGTAAAATAAAATAAAAATCCACCGCGAATGCTCTATATTATTTCCCCAGCCACACCTTCTAAAAACCCTCACAGTTCGCTCTCCCTTCGTCCCCTTTTAGACCTCGTTCCTTCATTTGTTATGGAGATTATCTCTTCAGAACTGTCGGCGAAGTTTTGTGGTAACTAATTCCAGCCGTACGGGAGTGGGGGTTGTATTTCAAAACCACGCAACTCTGGAGAGCGATGATGATAAAGTAGCGGCTAAGGTACGGTTCACGGTCGGTAACTATAACTTAATTGAATTCATGCCAACCGCTAAATTGTTGGGGCTCAACGCTAGAGTGTTCGACTCAGATCTAAGGGTCCGGTGTTTGGATTCTTGTTCGGTCCGTGGGTTATCCCAGCCTTAACTGTGTGGTTTCCCACCCTCATCAGATCGTTGGCTACGCAGTTTGAGATGTCAGGGGGTGATAGACTGGATTGTTGTGACTGTAAAGTCTTGTTTTTCTACCCCTACTTTTTATATCAAGCGAGTAAAATCTTTATTAGCTAAGTTCTCTAAATAAACCAAGAAAAATAATTCTCCAGGATAAGTTTGATTCATCTTTAAAAGTATACTAAATTAACATTGTAAATATTCTTCAATTTACTGATAACCAAACTAGGGAAATTTAAAATGTATGTATGATTGTGTTATACGGATTATTTTTTCAAAGGGTCGTTTCAAAATCCACGGGATATTTTCAACGTTCCAACGTGTTTATTTAAAAAAATACTTTCGGTGAAGAAAAGTTTCCCGACTTTGCATACCCTCGAATATACTCGCGATCTCTCCACTTAGAAGAGGTGACCTTGGGGATAACGTCGCATAGGTACTGTATTCCACTTGATAAATTATTAATAATGGCCGATATGATGCAGAGCCACTTCGGACGAGATAAATAGGTTCGCATGTGTGGATTTACATATAGGCTTAGCGGATGTTTACTCGACCCTTTTACTCTACTGGAGGCCGGAGGAACTTTGATTCACTTGTTTTATTTTTATTTAAAGCTCTCTCGTTATAGAACTATACATACGGAGTGGGGCAGAAAATTTTGACACATTTAATAACACCATATCTTTACTATCACTAAATTTTTCAACTTAAACTTAATTTTTTTTTTAAATGGCAATTTTATATACACGCTTGAATTATTCATAAAAAATCAACAATGTCCTTAAGATGGCCATCATTATGCGCTCCTCGAAACTTGATATGACTTTGCCCAATGTTTCTTGTTTAATTACTTCCGCTTCCACCACAATTATTATGTTCCTGAATTGTTCTTGGGTGAGTCGCATACAAATGACTCGTGGCTATGTAGAAAATTGTCAATCTTTTGTTATTTTAAGAGTAATTCGAAGCATTTAGTGGTTGAAATAGTATATATATAATGTTATTAAATGTGTCAACACTTTCCGCCCCACCTGTATATGTAAGTAGTCTTATGTAATTTGTTTAGACTGTCGGCTACTGTATTTATTACCAGAATTATACTACTGTAAACTTTAGTCGGGAATGTGTGCGTTACCTGGACTGGGTTAAAGACTGTCGGCTACTGTATTTATTACCAGAATCATACTACTGTAAACTTTAGTCGGGAATGTGTGCGTTACCTGGACTGGGTTAATACGACGTGATATGCGTCTGGCGGTTGCAGCTGATGTTGGTTAGTTGTATCTCTACGGGGGTTCTTGTTAATTCAGCTGCCTCTGTTGGGATCATTAACATGATGGGGCGCACCCTCACCACACAGCTAGGGGTGAACAATGTGAGTCGTGACCGTCTGTCGATTGGGGCAGAAAATCTTTCACTCGTTTTAATTAGGTTAAGATGTCGGTACTAGTGCAGGATCAGTACGAGAAAGGTGAAATAATACACATGCAATATTGTTCAAAAGATGGCACAACCTTGTATAAGTATTAAGCTTCCTCATAGTTGACTTGCTGCACAGTATATACTTATAGTATTGTTCAGAAGATGGCCCAGCCTTGAGGTTCCTCGTGGTTGACTTGCTGCACAGTATATACTTGCAGTATTGTTCAGAAGATGACCCAGCCTTGAGGTTCCTCGTGGTTGACTTGCTGCACAGTATATATCTATGGTATTGTTCAAAATATGGCCCAGCCTTGAGGTTCCTCGTGGTTGACTTGCTTCACAGTATATATATCTACAGTATTGTTCAGAAGATGGCCCAGCCTTGAGGTTCCTCGTGGTTGACTTGCTGCACAGTATATAACTACAGTATTTTTCAGTAGATGGCACCGCAATCGTATTCTCCTATGTTTTGTCCACACCCACGCAGTACCAAACTTGTTAGGTGGTTCTGCTACACCGTAGATTCGAATTATCATGTCCACAATGACGTCATAACAAACACGTGGGGTCGCGATACAAGCTAACTTTACAGGTATGGCCTCAACTTGAGTGCTAGGAACATGTTGGCTACAGGCAGAAATAACAAGGTGAACCTGGAAAAGTCAAGGAATTTTTTGATGTCGGGAAAACAGGGAAATGTTGGGGAATATAATTAAAAATAAAGAATAAATTGGGGAATTGGAATACTTTGCTGATAAACATACTAATTTCTCAACTAGACACCAACACCAAAGTGAGGTATTTTGTTCTCGAAGGTTAACAAAATGCAATGCTTACCTATGGCGTTCTAAAAATATGAAATTGTAACAAAGTGTTAGTTTTTATACCACTGTTACTCGATGTCACAAATAATACCTAAATCATTTAATACTGTATATTTTTTTACCAAATATGTGATCATTGTCATGAAAAAATCTTCATTTATCAAGAAAATCTGGAAAAAGGCCGCCAGAAAAAAAAGAAGATCAAATGTTTTATTCCTGACCTTTTCAGGTTTTACAGTTTTGTAGTCATCCTGTAAGAAATTGTTCTAGAGATAGTTTATAAACGTTAATCCCGGCTTATGGCAGTGGACCACGTATCGGCCGCTTTTGTATGTACTTTTTGTTTTTACACGGCGTTGATTTTATAAGGGTTTACCTCTGTTGTTATTTCTCGCCCACTTGCAGTTTGAGTCGACATACAATTGTGTTGAATATAATTATTTGAAGAGTACTGGAGAAAAAGGGGGAAAATCACATTGCACTAGTTTCCCAGGCCAATTTTTACATCATAAACCCCATAAGGATCCCAGCAAGTATTTTTTAAATTTAATTAATTTAAACATGACAAGATACGTCTTTTAGTCATAATCCAAAGTTATCATAAACTTCTCTTTAGTTTCTAACACGTGGCAGCTCTAACTCAATTACCTGCTTCGGTGGCCGCATGGTCTAAGAAGGCGCTACCGTAGAAATATACTAGACAGCCGAAGATGGGAGATTAGGGTGCGATCCCGTTCGATTATACTTAGTTTTTTCCAAAATGGCTTTTCACTATCCATCTACACAAATGCTGGTGCACTTCTCTAAATTAAACCTTCCCAATCCCTAACACAATAGTGCAATTAGTATATAAGCCTGCCTATACACCGAACGGGTAGTAAAACGCGGCGCTTAAAAAAAATAATTACAGAACATACAATATCGGACCCCGGCTGTTAATTCAACAAACACTGAGAAAGGGGAAACTCATATTTCACTATCATTGTTCAGCCTATGTCGGGAATTTAATCGAAGACCCTTAAATCAGTAGGAAGACACGCTACCGAGCGAGCTAGGGTGTTGGACGTTATCTTTGTTGTCCACACAAAAAGAAACGGTAAACCCTCGATTTAAGGGACTAATTGGGGGAAAAGCCTGTCCGTAAAATAGGGGTGAAATATTAGTGGGTTGAAAAATACAAGTTTCGCCTGTTTGGATGAATTGGTAACAGGACATACTGGGTACTGTCCTGTGTTTTTTTCACGATACTTCATTTAATTGAGCGGATATCCGCTTAGGTGGTCGCATGTTCTAACGCGCTACTCACGCAGTAGACTAGACTGACGATTACGGGGAGGTTGAGGTTAGAACCTCGTTCGGGTGTACAGTTTTTTTCCCCAAAATGGCTTTCCACTCTTCCTCCGCGCGAATACGGGTACACTTCCTTTAAATATAACCTCCCTAAAACCATTAGAGATTAGAGTAATTGGTACAGAAGCGTATAACCTGAACGGTTAGTAATACGCATTGCTAAAAAAAGTGGATTTAAATACTCTTATATCAGGGCCTTTTAAAGGAATTTAGAAGCAATGGGTCCTCACTTGTTTGGGGTTTTTCTTTATATAATAGGTATTTTCTAGGGTCAAACAATGTTTTTCAACTGGTGTGCCGCGGATAATTTGTAGGAAGACAAAAAATAAGTGAAAAAAAATAAAAAATTGAGAAATAAAAATATATTTTAAAATCCATAGCTAACATTATTTTTTAAATATAGTAAAATTTTTAGAATTTCATCTATTGCAATTTTAAACACAGTCTTAATATTGGTTTTTTAAGGATTAAAATCTCTCCTTAAAAGATTGAAAGTGTGCCTCAACAATTTTAGTACCTTGCTCAATATGCCGTGAATTTGAAAAAGTTGAGAATCGCTGGTGTAATAGTTAATAAATATTTCTCGTTTTTTGTTTTTCTGATTATTTTGTCTTCTCTTAGGAGGCTACTCTAAAATGTGTGATTCCTCCCTCCCCTCCACCCATCCCTTTTTCCATCTTGGTATGGACCTCTATAGTATGCTTAATTCAAATGGTTATTGAACAAGAGAAGGTATGGTATGCTGGCCAAAAAGATAAAAAGATTTTAACGCTTACTTGAATACCTACATTTGACCTTACGAAATTATTTAGTTTTTATACCCCTTTTATATAAAAATTAATCCTTTGATGTAAATTATATTTTAATTTGTTATTTGAATGGGTATTTATTTCATACTAGCAATCCCGTACGGCGTTGCCCACTGTGGTATGAGAATTATATAAGTCACACCCCCACAAATGGTTTAAAACTATGGTTGGATTCGCACACTTATTTTTTCCTGAGAAGGATGCGGTATATTTTTATTACAGCTATCTCTGAAACGTAATTATAAATCAGAGTAACAATATTTTCTTGCAAAATTGGCTAAAAATAGACTAATTAAAAAGCTAATTAAAAATTTAAAAATCCGGTTTCGAGGTGCATTCCGTCCACCTATGTTAAAAATTTCAGATCTCTGCGTGCCGTAGATTTGGCTGGGCGTCGCACACAAACACGGACAAAGACTTCATTTTATTATTATAGATTGTAAATCACAACTTGTGGCATCAAGGGAGTGAAATTTCGTGACATCTCAAATATTTGCCTAGCTAGTAGGGCGAGTTAGTTACATTAATTTCGTAAACATTCCACTTTTCAGGGAATTTGACGAAAGATGTTTGGCTCGAGAACTTAAAATAAACTATATGAACTGAATTTATGAATATATGTTTAAAAGTCACTTACTTTATTTCGAAACATTAAGGTTAGTATAAGCATTTGAAGGAAATGAAAGGCCGTTAGCCGCTATGTGAAGCGCTCACATTGTGTCGTTTCTATTTCACGTACTCTAGTTTATTAAAACTGGTTCAGATTTACAAACACCTCTGGTAGCTCAGTTGGTAGAGCGGTGGACTGTAGTATGTTTAAAGTATCAGTAATCCATAGGTCGCTGGTTCAAATCCGGCCCGGAGGAAAGTTTTTATTTTATCAGTGCAGATTTATCTTTTAAAGCTTTTATCGGGTCTTAAATTTTTCACATTTTTTTATCTAAAGACAAATAATAGAAATTTAAGGTAATTTTTTAAGAAACCTTTTTAACTACAAGGGATTTATGCTAAAAGTTAAATGATATAGCTTTTTAGGGCTACACACACTTTATAATCTTTTTATGTTAATAATTTAGAAAATTACGCTTCGGCAGGGGCATGGTGTAACGCAGCTTTGGGCATATGGCGGTCCATTAACGTATTTTTATGCATCCCGCAAGCGATAACTATTTATCTACGAAAAAAAAAAAATTAAATTAGTGCAAAAAATACCAAAATGTTAAAAATTATATTCTTACGGAAGCACATACAATTTCTATTCAACTTAACGATGAATATTTTCAAGAAATTCTACTACTAAATTTACACCTGACGATAAAATAAATTATAAAAGATGAGGAAACATTGAATTATTCTCAAGTTCCGTTTTGTTGGAGAATAACTCGGGCTCCTATTATATTTTTTTTATATATTGTCTTCCTTTTTTATGTTGTATATATATTTTTTATAAATTGCGTTCCCAAAAATTAGATTTAAATTCTTAATACGGCCCTTCAGCATTTTGTTTCTACCCAAGCCTGGTCTTACGCGTCACTCTCGCATTAGATTGTATTGTCGGTGACCGAGATCCGGGTTCGACTCTTGTTCGGTTGTGTTTCTTAGGCAGTTTACCACTCTCTACACTTAAATTCTGGTACTTGTCATCTAAAATTCTACCTTCCTCATTCCTACTCCGCTAACGTAATCAAAATTAAAGCGTATAACCCAAACTGGTATAAGATACGGCGATTTTCTTTATTACAAATAAAACTGCTTCATTTGTTGTATTTTATGCAATTTTTCGTGGATAGGCTATATAGGCCTTATATATTTGATTGTTACGGCAGCATTTTGAATTTCTTTTGTAGTATGTTTTGTGTACCATGTATGTCTACTTTTTTTTTTCTGAACAATATTGAATACTTTTTAAGTTAGGGTACATTGTTTTTCCACTTTTTTTAAAAAATTAATTAAAAAGCATTTTATAGCCCAGTGAAAATATCTGTATTCAATATAATATGTTACTGTAAATATTATAATACTAGTTAATCCTAGAATTTACCCCTAAATCCTAACATCACCCATATTAGGGGGTAAAAGTCCGTAATAGCTTATAAAATGTTTATATTTTGAACTTTTAGTGGGTCTTATCAGTAAATTCTAGCATTCATCGACATGTATTGGTAAAATTAATCATACATATTTTTCTAATTAATTACATTTATTATTTTGATTAGCTAATTTTGTTTTACCTCCAAGAATTCTAATTCCGATAGGTTAGCTTAGGTCAGGATAGGTCAGGTTAGGTTAAGTTAGGTTATTGGTTTACTTTTTAGTGCTGGTTGGAGTTAGAACTGGGACCCTCTCTCTCCTACCTCGGTTAAAACACAAAATGTAATATTTTCTACGAGATTTCGGACTTTTACCAACTGATAATTTAAATGTTAGGATTTACTGGTAAATTCTAAGTTTTTTAAAATCTTAGAACATTTACAGTAACTTATAGAACAGGTAAGGTGACCTGTTAGTCTATAGGTAAAGTTTCAGACTTCTGTGCTAGGGGTCCAGGGTTCATTCCTGGGTCCCAGCTCAGATTTATCTGATTGACAAACCCTTTATTCACCTCTTTAACAATACGTGTATTAATCACAACTTGTTAATGTGTGGAATGCCAGGCCTCCACCATGGTTCGGATCCCACGTTAAACTGTATGTCACCAATTTCATCTCACCATCACCCTACCATCAACACATTAGCGTAAGTGCGTATAACCCGAACGGGTAGTAAGACGCGGTGCTAATAATAATAAATATATACAAGGTAAATGTATAATTAGGCAAGGTCCAAACATATGGATGGTTGGCTGAGACCAATCATCATGGAGATAGGAGAGAGAGGGCTGAGGAACCGGCAGTAAACATACAAGCTTATTTTCTATCCTTTCTTACCAATAGGCTTTATACGTCAACATGATGAAAATATCAAAATATATTTTTGTTACTAAAGGATTAATGGTGAGTTCACTTCCTTTAATCAATCTTCCTATTTTTCACTTATCTTAAGGCGTTAATAACCCTTGTGTCGCTCGTAAACACAAGTAATTTGACCACACAACATGTTTTCCGATTGAACAAAAACGTGTTGAGTGGCACGTACGACCAAGCCTCGCGGCCATAAAAACGGGAATGATGTCCCGTTTCCCTTTGAGCGGCTAAAATAAGTGACTTCAATTATTACGAAAAGGGTTTGAAATACTCCAGATCTCATTAATAATAGTAAAAATGTAAGTGCTGGGCATTTTAAGTTTTTAAACCTTGAAACACGTAGTAAGGCGGGAAAGTAGGGAACGCGATTTAAGGTAAAACAAATTTTGCAGTTTTTAAAACAAAACTTAAAAAAAATCCATGTATTTCTCCAATAGAATCATAGTTTAATTTTCTTCACATGGTGATGTCTGTCAGTGGTATCCTGGAATTTAACTTTTTCTCTCCCTTTAAAGTTAGCCATTCTATACTTGTGACAGATATTCAGCAACTGTTGATATCACCAAGTGAAGAAAACTAAACTGTTACTTCTTGAGCAATACTTTATTTATTTTGACCAAAATAATGTTTTAATATAAACACTAAAAAAATTAGTGCCCACAACTATAGTTATGTAAAATTTGTAACTTATTATAACAGGTCTATGCTTTTTGCTATAAATGTGTTCATTATTTATATTTATCATTTTCTCTAAAAACTGATAAAACCGATAAAAAACACAACTTAACTAAACCATTACCTAATTGTCAGGGCTGCCATGTACCTGGAAAATATCGGGAATTTTTTGTGTCGGGGAAAACACGGGAAATTTGGCAAAATCTAGTAAAAATTCTGGAATATTTGTTTATTTTATACTTTTAAGAAAAGGTCTTTGGATTGACAAAAAATTGATCTGAAGAATTAAAGACGCTATCCAAACATGTCTTATTAACCTTTATTTAAAGGTTTTGAGACGACAGAGTATGCATAACCCATCAATCTTAAATCATCCTTTCTTAGACATAAGTTACATGACTTCATATTAGTCAATTTGAAGAAAATTTAAATTTTATTACTCTTTTCTTCAATTTAAGCTGCCAGAAAAAAAGAGGAATTCATCCTGGAAAACGCCGGGAATTTGTCAGTAAGAGAATAGTGACAGCCCTGATTTTGCCTTATAAAAAGGTTTTGAATATTAATTAAGATCCTGTGCTCACCCATAGAGATAATAAACTGCTTCTATAATGACCTGCACATTGAAACGGCTGCACCCTTACTAATTATTCACGTGGTTCTTAGGTTGAGTTCCAAAGAGTTTGGTAATCAAGTTTATTAAAACTCGTTTCTAATTTCACGTTCCTCTGGTAGCTCAGTTGGTAGAGCGGTGGACTGTAGAAGCTAAAGTTAGATATCCATAGGTCGCTGGTTCAAATCCGGCCCGGAGGAAGTTTTTATTTTTTAAAATGAATTTCACTTTCTTTTGTTCAAATGTTTTTCTACGCTGACAATCTCGTATGTTCGTTCGTTCAAATGTATTACCTTTAAATCAATGGTGACATTTTTTGTTGTGCCACTGACTGTTCCTGTTGTCTTTAAGGAAAACCAAACATATTTCTCTAACTAATCAGTTTCAAATGCTTTTAAGCTTGGCAATGGAAAGTGGACGATTCCATAATGACTTACTATCGCCTCTGATAAAAAAAAACTAATCTTTTTTTCACAACCTGAACAAAGGATGACTAACCCTCTAATAACTATGAAATCATGCTGGCCAACCAGTCCCAACACTTTTGGTAAATATATCCCTTTTACAGTCCAATTTTCATCGGAAGGGCTGGCAAGAAAAGCTACTTGATTTACTTTCACGCATTCATACGGCAAGTCATATGCTCTGCAACTGTCACTTTTGATAGTATAATATCAATTCTTATACACTAGCATTAATAAAACAATAGAATATTTTCAATGTTAACAACAACACACAAATCTTTGACTTTTCTAAGAAGCCATTCCTATGAGAATTGGACTGTATCTTTGTAGATCGGTATTGGAAATTTTAGCGATGCTTTGGTGCAAATATGCTGGTAATAATTCGCGTTTTTAGGAATATTTAATTACTAACATTTTAATAACGACTAGGCGCGTGAAACGGGAAATTGTTATTCAAATGTGTTTGCGTGTGTCTACCGGCGAAAAATAAGAATACATCAAAGGGACACTAAAATAATTGTTCTTATCCGTATCGATAGCCACGTGGTCTAAACTTCAAGCTCATTTCGTCTAGTTTACTCATGATGAGGTTGGGGTTTGAATCCCGGCTGCATGTAGCCTACGGAGGGTGTTTTTTTTTAAATATTGTTTTACACGCAAATGTAGATACATTATATTTGAACTATGACCTTGATTCCTACCTCCTTGGTGTAGTTAATATATTTGCGTATATCCTCTTAAGACGTGGCGTGAAAAAAAAACCTTGAGTTTCCGTAATATCATGAACAATTATATAGAAAATATAATTATAAAACCTTTTTGATTTCCCTCCTTTCTTTCTTAAAACCTTGAATAGGTTAACTTTATCTACTTACTCTTTCAGACTTTTTAAGACCCTTGCAAAGAAGGCTTAAAATATGTAAGGTCTAACATTCTAGGGTGCGCCGTCAAAAAGTTTTATAAGCTCCGTTACATTGCCCATATATCTATATTCTCCCCTTTCCCCTTTAATTCTCCCGTACTTAAAGCCCTATTTGTCTGAGAGACTTACGCCCCAAGTAGTCTAATAGGGGAAAGGGAGGGAATGCCTATCTCCCCCACGTCTATAGGATGAAGAAAAGCTGCTGGTTATAGATGGATGTAATATCAAGGAGGAGTGCTATTTGGAGCTTTCACACACTGGTTCGCAATGACGTCAAATATTTACAGTCCAATTCGCATAGAAATAATGTTTTACGACCCCTCCTTCTCCTCTGACAAGACATGTATTAATCACAACTTGTGAATGTGGGGGAATACCAAACCTCCACCGTGGTTCGGATTCCACGTTAAACTGTATGTCCTCCATTTCATCTCACAATCAGCCTACCATTACACATTAGCATAAGTGCGTATAACCCGAACGGGTAGTAAGAAGTGGTGCTAATAATAATAATAATAATAATTTTTATGAAACCCTAAATTTTTTTTTGCGGCCAATATTGATAGTAGTTTAGTATGTTATTAACAGGGCGTGGATTTTGATGGCCTAAGGATGTCCAAAAAATTACCAAGTTAAAAAAAACTAAAAATATAAATACAAACTCATAATAAATGATTACCACTAATTAAAACACGCACTTTACAAATGAAAAGAAATAAATGAACCCATACAATCAACTTACTCTTGTATTTTAATAAATATAATATTTTAAAGAAAATGGGATCTATAATTTGCGGTTATGTAAACATAAAAGTAGTTATTTAATAACAAAATGATTTTAATAATTAATATTCATACGTCAAGCCATATGATCTGCATACGCCACATTTGATGGATTATATAATTTTGTTATCAATACTTATTCAAAATTGTTTTAGTCACTTTTCATTGTTAGTGTTCATTTATAGGTATTTATAATATCTATAAAAAGTTGATTTAAATATTAAATTTTATAACTGTTGAAACAAAAGTTAATTCCTCATTTAAATCAGTGTGAACTGTTGTTCATAATGGTATAATACTTGCATATCAAGTTTAAGAACTTGTCCATTGTCCGTTTGGTTACCTACCACCATTCAAGGAAACCATGACTGATGGAATCTTCCCCTGGTTGTTCCGCTCGATAATACACAAGCTGAGAAGGTGGGGGTTTGAGGGACGGGGGGTAGGGGGGGAGGGGGAAGCGTCGAGACGTCTTGCGGGGAGCGGGGGGAGGAGGGCATTGATGAGTCGGCGTCGGGGAGTGAAGTGACTCATTCATCCCAGCGTCAACTGGTCAACTGGAGGCGCTACTACGCCTTCGCTGTGGTGATATAAGAACACTACATTTTTATAGTTTTTTTTATCACCGCATTTTCACTACCTGTTCAGGTACTACGAATATATGATAATTACACTGATGGCTTCTGAATGAGTAAGGAAGTATCTTAGAGATAATTTACCCGATTTTGCGTGGAAAAAGAGGGAGAAACCAATTTAGTAAAAAAAAAACCCACCCCCGGTAGACCTGACAAGGATTCGAATCCCAATCTCCCAGTCATCAGCAGGCCAGTCTTAACTCTAGAGTGACGCCTTAGACTGTTGGGGCACTGAGCGATTTTTTTAATCAATAAAATAATTGTATTATTAATAGCCATATAAATTAAGAGCATGGATATTAATATTTAACAGAATGTTAGGTCTATGTATATATATATTTTTAGCACCGTTTCTTACTATCTGTTTGGGTTATACACCTTTGTATTAATTGCACTCTTGTGATAGGGATTAGGAAGGTTAAATTGAAAGAAATGTGCTCCCATTTACGTGAAGGGATAGCCACCCTCATTACACCGACTGAGATCGAACCCAGATTTCCCCGTTGTCAGTAGTGTCTTCAATTGTGAGAGTAGTGCCTTAGACCATACGGTCACTGAAGCGTGATATATATAGATATATATATAGATATAGATGTATATATATAGATATAGATGTATATATATAGATATAGATGTATATATATAGATATAGATGTGTATATATATAGATATAGATGTGTATATATATAGATATAGATGTGTATATATATATAGATAGATGTATATATATATATATATATATATATATATATATAT